>UESW01003905.1:860988-927732 GCA_900491605.1 Calamus simplicifolius | reverse complement strand
AAAAGAAAAAGTGAAGTGTTTGAAACCTTCAAGAAGTGGAAAGCCCTTGTTGAGAATCAGACAGGGAAGAAGATCAAACGTCTGAGGACCGATAACGGTCTTGAGTTCTGTGGTGGTGATTTTAATGAATTCTGTGCAGATGCAGGTATCGTTCGACACCGTACAGTCAGGTACACTCCACAGCAAAATGGAGTGGCAGAAAGGATGAACAGAACTTATTGGAGAGGGCAAGATGCATGCTCTCTAATGCTGGCATGGAAAAGGCTTTTTGGGCTGAAGCAGTTAACACGTCTTGCTATCTGGTTAATCGTTCTCCTTCAACAGCAATTGAATGCAAGACTCCTTTTGAGATGTGGTCAGGTAAGCCTTGTGATTATTCAAATCTAAAGGTTTTTGGATGCCCTGCTTACTATCATGTTAAGGATGGTAAACTTGAACCTAGAGCAAAGAAGTGTATCTTTGTTGGTTATGCTGATGGCGTGAAGGGTTATCGTCTGTGGTGCATAGAACCTAATTCACCTAAATTCATTATTAGTAGGGATGTTACTTTTAATGAAAAGTTTATGCTAGATCAAAGGAATGTTGTTGATGAGTCTGCAGGAAACCATGAGAGTGATACAAATGAGGTGGAGGTTCAGGTCGAGCTTCGAAAAAAGGCTCTCAAAATGATTTGAGCGAGCAAATTGTTACTATTGATTCTAGTTCAGATGAGGAAGCTCTAGATGAGGTGGAGCAGCCATACTCTATTGCTACTGGCAGAGAAAGGAGGGAGATTCGAGCCCCTCAAAAATATGGGTTTTCTGATCTGGTGGCTTATGCTCTTACGACAGCAGAAGATATGGGTATTCAGGAACCATCTACTTATACTGAAGCTGTTACTTGTTCGGAATCAGAAAAGTGGACTGTTGCTATGGCTGAAGAACTGGAATCACTTCACAAGAACCAGACTTGGGACTTGGTGCCATTGCCTAAAGAAAAAAGAGCCATTGGGTGTAAATGGGTCTTTAAGAAAAAGGAAGGTATTCCAGGCGTTGAAATTAGTAGATGCAAGGCAAGACTTGTAGCTAAAGGTTACAATCAGAGGGAGGGAATTGATTATGATGAAGTGTTCTCTCCTGTTGTGAAACACACTTCTATTCGTGTGTTGCTGGCTATAGTTGCTCAATTTGACTTAGAGCTTGAGCAACTCGATGTGAAGACAGCCTTTTTGCATGGTGAGCTTGAGGAGACTATTTATATGGCCCAGCCTGAGGGCTATTATGTAGAAGGCAAGGAAGATCATGTATGTCGATTGAAGAAATCGTTGTATGGTTTGAAGCAGTCTCCAAGACAGTGGTATAAAAGATTCGACAGTTTTATGATACGGAGCGGTTATCATAGGAGCAGCTATGATAGTTGTGTGTACTTCAGGAAGGTTCAGATAAATCCTTTGTCTATCTCCTTTTATACGTGGATGACATGCTCATTGCTGCAAAGAACATGACAGATGTGTTGATCTTGAAGAAATGTCTCAGTAAGGAGTTTGAAATGAAAGATCTGGGTCCTGCCAAGAAGATCTTAGGAATGGAGATTCAGAGAGACAGAAAAGCAGGTAAGTTATATCTCTCACAGAGGAGATATATTGAGAAGGTACTTGAGAAGTTTGGCATGCAAAACTCTAAGCCTGTCAGTACACCTTTAGCATCACATTTTAGACTCTCAGCTATACATTCACCTCAGTCAGAGGTCGAGGAGGCTGCAATGTCTCTGTCCCATACTCCAGTGCAGTTGGTAGCTTGATGTACGCTATGGTATGCACTCGTCCCGACATTGCGCAGGCAGTTAGTGTGGTGAGCAGATATATGGCACATCCTGGAAAGGTCCATTGGCAGGCAGTGAAATGGATACTTAGGTATCTTAGAGGCTCCACAAAATTGGGCCTAATGTTTGATAGAAATAGTTCTAACTGTACTTCTGTTGTGGGATTTGTGGATTCTGATTATGCTGGGGATATTGATAAGAGAAGATCTTTGACTGGCTATCTTTTCACATTATCTGGCTCGGCTATAAGTTGGAGATCAACTTTACAGTCGACAGTTGCTTTGTCTACAACAGAGGCAGAGTATATGGCAGCAGCAGAAGCAGTAAAAGAAGCTATTTGGTTACGAAATCTTGTTCAAGAACTTGGGCTCAAGCAGGAAGACAATTCAGTTGTCTTTTGTGACAATCAGAGTGCTATTTGCTTGATTAAAAATCAAGCATATCATGAGAGGACTAAGCACATTGATATCAAGTATCATTTTATTCGAGAGGCATTTACTGAGAGAAATATTACAGTAAAGAAAGTGATACTGCTGACAATCCTGCTGATATGCTGACCAAGATAGTTCCCGCCAACAAGTTTAAGCATTGCTTGGACTTGATTGGCATGCTTGTTTGAGGTTTGCTCCTTCTGGGGCTTGGTGGCGAGGTGAATGAAAGTTCTATTTTTTTTTTCTTGAAGTGGATATGTTTTTCGTTGCATCCCTTGTTTCCTACACCGAGTTAGCTCACGTAGGCTTAGGGATGCTGGGAGAATATGTTCGACTTCTAGTTTGTTAAATTCAAGCCAAGGTGGAGATTTGTTAAATATGTCTTGAATTTTATATATCGGGCCCGGTTTTTTGACCCGACCCGATATTCTTGTTGGGCCCGGACCAAACCGGTCCGCTAGGGTTTATTTTATGGAAGTATTTTTTTGGGGCGTATATATAGATATACGTGTGAAAACTTCTGTAAGGTTTTGAGACCTCCTCCTTTTTTGATAATGGAATTTTGTTTGCCTTGCCCGTGGATGTAGATCACCATGATCGAACCACGTAAATTCTTGGTGTTCCTTTGTTTGTTTATTGCTTTGATTTGTTTATTGATCTGATTTCCGTAACAGAGTGGTTAAGAACCTAAAGGCTATGTACCCGGCGAGTTACCCCTCGGGCAGCACACAAACTCCCGAGGTGGTTCAAAGGAGCTCCCAAGCATCACGGCCCATGGGACACCACTCGGCTCCGGCACAACGGTGCCCCCCAAGTGGTTAAGACCCTAAAGGCTTTGTACCCGATGAGTCGCCCCTCGGGCGGCACACAAACCCCCGAGGTGGTTCAAAGTCAAGGCTTGACGACACTATGGCTAATAAAGCATTGCCCGGTTCTGCGCCGTCTCCAACAGACCCTGTCCGTCGGAGTCCCTTTCAAAATCAACCTCACAAGGCATCTTCGTGAGCTCAGCGGCTCCGACCTCCTCAGGTCAGCCCCACTCGGCCCCGGTGTCTCTAGCCATGCCGAGGCGGCCCCGACCTCCTCAGGTCGGCCCCACTCGGCCCCGGCATTTTCAGCAAACCGAGGAGGCTCTAACCTCCTCAGGTCAGCCTCGGTGTCTCCAGTAAGCCGAGACGGCCCCGACCTCTTCAGGTCAGCCCCGTCGGCCCCGGCGTCTCCAGCCATGCCGAGGCGGCCCCGACCTCTTCAGGTCGGCCCCATCGGCCCTAGCATCTCCAGCAAGTCGAGGCGGCTCTAACCTCTTCAGGTCGGCCCCACTCACCCCCTGCGTCTCCAGCAAGCCGAGACGGCCCCGACCTCTTCAGGTTGGCCCCGTCAGCCCCGGCATCTCCAGCCATGCCGAGGCGGCCTCGACCTCTTTAGGTCGGCCCCGTCGGTCTTGGCACGACTCTCGGGAAAACGGCTACAAAATCTAACTACACTATGCTCAGGCGATATTTCTTTCATCGATACTTAAAAAGGTTATGCAGAGAAGCCCGACTCCAGCATCGGCAACAAAGGTCATCACCCTTCGGGGTTAAAAGGAACCTGACGACTCTCAACTCTCAGGTCACCCCCGGGGTTCAAAAGGTTTCCGACAGCCACAACTTTGCCTCATTGGCTTTATCTCTGCCTTCGCGGCTTTATCTACAGCCTCATCGGCTTTATCTCTGCCTCAGCGGCGTTATTACAGCCTCATCGGCTTTATCTCTGCCTCAACGGTCTTACTATAGCCTCATCGGCTTTATCTCTGCCTCAACGGCCTTACTGCAGCCTCATCGGCTTATCTCTGCCTCCGCGGCTTTATCTACAGCCTCATTGGCTTTATCTCTGCCTCAGCGGCCTTACTACAGCCTTATCGGCTTTATCTCTGCCTCAGCGACGTTATTGCAGCCTCATTAGCTTTATCTACAGCCTCATCAGCTTTATCTCTGCCTCAACGGCGTTATTGTAGCCTTATTGGCTTTATCTCTGCCTCAGCGGTGTTATTGCAGCCTCATCGGCTTTATCTCTGCCTCCGCAGCTTTATCTACAGCCTCATCGGCTTTATCTCTGCCTCAATGGCATTATTTGCGGCCATCATCCATCCGGTGGGAAATCTTCCCAGCAAGAGACTCACCACCGCCATATTTCTCTGAGGCTCATCAATAAGAGCAGGCTCAAGCTATAAGTAAAGAGCCCTCCAAGCTCACCAACAAACCCCACAAATGTGAAGTACCCCAAACGAAGCAAAGGAGATAAATTTCTCAAACAAAGAAGCTAAGTACACAACACTTTGAGAAAAGTTTCTTTTCATTAGTATCTGAATGCATTACAGGAAAACCAATAAAACCAACCAAAACGGTCCTACAATCATAAGGTCACCCTCGGGCTGGCCGCGAAACCCCCACAGCGGTTCAAGACCTATGGTTCCAGCGACCTCGAGTCACCCCTCGGGTCGGCCGCGAAACCCCCGAGACGGTTCCGGAGAAGCTCGATGGCATTGCGGCTAACGGATACCACTCGGCCTGGCTAGGATACGCCCCCGAGTCGGTTCAAATCCCTAACAGTCCGTACCCGCTCGAGTCACCTCCTGGATCAGCACACAAACACTCGAGACAATTTTATTTCATCCCCTGTGGCTCTATTTCTGCTTCGGCAATTTTATCTCAGCCTCAGCGCTTTATCTTGGCAGCCCCAAATCAACTCACAGCTGGAAGACACCAACTCTCCAACTCACAGACAGATATCCACTTCCAGACTCTGCGTTGGGAGATGATTACTGGCTACCCTCACTAGCCAGCAGGGCAAAAGGAAAAAGATCTCTCCGCAAGGAAGGAATCAGAACTTAAGCAAGCATGAAAGGGCAAGAGCAAAGATGAAGAGTTCTACACTCCTTTCGCTTAGCTGATGCGTGACACCCAAGCTCAAGGAGTGGGGGGGGCATCTGATGGGGCCAGTGGGCCCTAATGGGCCACAATAATAGCATCCGGACTTGGCAACTCGGTCTTCCCCCCGTCCGCCACCTTTTCTCTTTCCTCCGTATGGAGCCAGCTTCTGTTCGGCCTCGGGCCTGTTCCCCTCGGCCTCGGCACTCGGTGTCGGCCTCGCCTCGGCCTCTTCCAGGTCGGCCTCACCCCGGCATCATCCAAGTCGCCTCGCCCCGGCATCTTCCAAGTCGGCCTCGCCCCGGCGTCATCCCGCTAGGCCACAGACTCCTCAGCCCCGGCCTCGAGCGTTCCTCCTCGGCCCCGACCTTGAGCCTTCTGCCTCGGCCATGGCCTTGAGCCTTCCGCCTCGGCCCCGACCTCTCCGAGTCGGCCCTGCTTCCGCCTGGCCCGACAACCAGACGACTCCGTCGACTGATGGGACCTAGCCAAACAACTGGCTAACTCCAGCACCTTTTATCTCTCTTCGTAAGGACGGCCCAGTGAATGTGAAGGACATCTGCCCATATCCTGCCAGCCTGCAGCGGTCCAAATCAAGTGGCCCACCTACGGATGACTCCGTCGACCGATGGGACTTGACCCACCAGCCAGCTGCAGCCACCCACTCTAACGGGACTTGACCTGCAGCCCTGACATGCCAAAGGAGGGAGCAAGCCCTGCCATAATCTTAAATGCTCTCACAAGTGGCAGCACCCTATGCCTCACAGACATCAGCTCTGACACTTCACCCATCAAAGTCATCATTATGAGGCCTCAACCACTCAAACCATACAAACTCTAAGCGTCTATAAATTGGATAAGAGGGACCCCCGATCGAGTAACGAAGGTAACAAACTCCAACCACAATAACACTCCTAAACGCTTATTCCTGCTCACAGAGAGCTCTTCTCTGAGCCTCTCTCTCTTTCTCTTTTGAGCTTCCTCAAGCTCACGGTTGTTGCCCAAAGCACTGACTTGAGCGTCGGAGGGTCCCCATCGGAATCTCCGGTCCCCGGAACGTTTTGCAAGCTTCCAGACGTGAGAGGCTCGCCGAAAGATCCCAGCTCGCTGGAGAAGGCGACCAAACACTCACGGACATTCGAAGGGAATGATCTGGTAGCATCATATTGTAACTCGTCTTTCTGTTCCTTGAGGTTTACTAAAAGCATCAATAATTCTATCTCGTCTTTCTGTTCCGGTTTACCAAAAGCATCAATAAGAGTTAAGATTTGTGATCATTCAATTTTAACTTTTTAAACTTTTATTTGCTAAGCAAATCTTATTAGTTTTTATCTTGTAAATTAAGAATAATAGTGATGATTCTGTTTCTATTGTTAGGAATTAAAAAAATGGAATTTTTATATTTATTTATTTATTTATTTAAAAGTAAAAATGATAGAGATGCCAAACATAATTTAAAATCAAAATTTAAACAATTATTGATAGAAACAAATCAACCATAGAAAACTGGATTCTCGACTCATCCATCAATATGAATGAATTAACATAAAGGGAAGGGGTTCTTTAGAGGTGAAGCAGCATGCTTATCTCTGTAACCGGGTGAATGTTGTAGAATAGAGTGTGGATCCATAATAGCCGTTTATTTGATGGATGAGTTGAGAATCTCTCAACAAAACACCATATTTTTGATTGCCATGCCCCATTTGCCATCCATCCAAAACTCACCACCATCATCGATCCAACCCAATAGAATTCCCCAGCCATAGGTCATTCAGGAAAATTTAGCAGCTAACGAAATCACAACAGGAGCTAAGAATCAAAAAAGTTTCCTGAAAAAAGAAACATAAGCTATGACCAAAATCGTGTTCGGATGAAGTAACAGAGCAGGTACAAACTTTAAATACGTGGCTAAGGAGATCCATTCTCAATTAGTATCAGCAAACAATCAACTCTCCTCATACAAAACAATCAGCTCTCAGAGTACACTGAGTTAAGCACCATCCTCACCAGAAGAAGGAACTTAAGCAATGCAATCTATAGAACAGCTAGACCTGCAGCAGCCAATTTTCATTTAAAACAATGACCAGGCACCCCTAGCAGGTAGCAACTAGATCAGATATAAACTGATAAGAAACAGTTATGAAATCTTAAAATGCTTGCAAGGGAAAAAGGGTTCTGTCTGCAACCATCACCTCGATGAACAAATGCCATATGTTGGAAGATATGCAAGGAACGCAAGATGTCATTACTTGCTACCTGCAGCTGAACTGAGAATAATATGGAAAGAAGGGGCAACTTTCCGTGGCCAAGCTCAGAGATTCTCTCTTTTTTTTTTTTTTAAGAAACTGTCAAAGAATTGCATTTAAGTTGTTATGGCTGCCACTGTAATGGACCTACAAAGTTGCACAACCTTCAACTGAGAGAAGCTATGGTGAAGAAGCCAGCATATGTTTACTGGGGAACAAGGGGAAAAAGGCTTGCCTCTCTGTTCCATACATGAACAGGTCTCACATGTTTCAGGAAGCTGAAACATAACTGATATGAGAGGAAAAAAGTGTGCCATCTGAGAGAAGCTATGGTGAAGAAGCCAGCATATGTTTACTGGGGAACAAGGGGAAAAAGGCTTGCCTCTCTGTTCCATACATGAACAGGTCTCACATGTTTCGGGAAGCTGAAACATAACTGATATGAGAGGAAAAAAGTGTGCCATCTATATTCCAGTCTACCTGTGATAATGTTACTTTATTTTCATTCCATAGCCAAAAAAAAAAAAAAAAAACCTCCTACTTTCATTTCAAGCTACATGAGCTGAAGTACAAATTATTCTGAGCTGCTGCTGTTATAACGCTACTCCAGACCACAATTATGTGCAGTACTGTTTGACAGTAAACCTTCAATTCATCATTGACTGACTTGGAAGATCGCCTAAACAAATTTTATCCACATCAGAGCCAGCAAATCATGCTTTGCAACCAACTTAGATGGTTTTCTTATGGAAAATATGACAATTAAAATTTGAGGTTACACTCTCTGCTATTACAACTATGTTAAACTCTACTCATGTCAAGAACCTTCTCATTCTGATCTTTGGGGCTCTCCTCCGCATCATTCTGCAGTATCCCTTAAATTTCTTCCTTGGATGCTCCTCAACTAGGATTTTTGAAAGATCAATATAACCAGTTGTAAAGGTGTCAAACGGACGGAACTAGCCTAGGCCTGGCATGTTCCACCCGATGAACTGTGCTGACACAACGGCCCATCATGGTCTGGCAAAGCCTGGCCTGCGGCATGTTTCTCGGCACACCTAGCACTAACAGGCCAGCCCGCAGCATAGCCTGTTGAGCCGGCATGGAAAAGTCTTTGTGCATCGCCTTCGGTGCACAAAGCCATGCACCGGGCACACGTATTAGGCTGTGGCATGCCCCGCATGTGCATGGGCATGCGGCCATTGGTGTACGGCTTTGTGTACCGAAGGTGGTGTACAAAGTCTTTTCCGAGCCGGCATATTAGGCATACAAGGTCCAACATGTCAGGCCCATTGGGCATGCGCCTAACACACATGGCTAGATGAAAAAGGACAAAAATCCCCCCCCCCCCCCAAAAAAAAAAAAAAAACCAAAATAGCTAGTTTGAGAGGCATTTTCGTTTAGTTTCCAAAATACCCTTTATAACTGCTATAAATGGCTAGTTTTAAAGGGTATTTTGATCTTTTGGTTAAGAAGATCTTGTCCTTTCCAACGGTCATAAACAACTAGTTTCTAAAATTATTTACATCATTTGAAAGCCCTCCAACTGCCCAACCCTTCTTCCTTCCTCCACACCAATCAAAAAGCTCTCTAAAGCTTTCTAAAGCCCTTTCTTATTTTCCTACAAACCTTCCTACCTCTCCAAAGCTATTCTAATTTCTCTCTAGTTTCTAGTTATTAATCTCTTTAGTTTTACTCTTACTCTCCATCCTCTATAATTGACGGTGTCTCAAGTTTATAGCTCTCTCGCAAACCCCATAACCAAGAGTTCTGAGTTCGACACTAACAAGGAGTATGGGGTACACCAATTACAAAGTGAACCTAATGTCCTAGAGCCCACTGCTAGCTCCAGTGCCACGTCAACACCATGTCCAAAGCTAAATGTAGGACTTTTGTAATCTAGCTGCATTTAAACATCGAGGATATCACCAGCAAAGGGCTTCGTGCAATCTGTAGAGTCTACAACAAAGACTACAACTGCGACACTTTCAAGAAAATTGATCATTTGGCCTAGCACTAAAAGAAACATAAGAGTGCAGCAGCTAACGCCATCCAATCTCAGGCCAAATAAACTAAAGAGGTAAGTTAGGAAGAATTTCTTATTCTAAAAAATTAAATAAAAATAAATTATTAAAATTTATTATAGGTAGTGAAATGCCTTTTACGTTTGCCAAAAATTCAAAATTAAAAAATATAAAAAAATGCATTAAATCCTGCATATAAAAAACTATTCAAAATACTGCTAAATCTGATTATTTTAAACAATTTCTTGATTATAGAGAAAATATAATTTTATATTTTATAAATTTTGATAGTAGAATATACTTATGTCTAATATTTGGTTAGGTACTATCGAATTATCTTATATTTATGTGACCGTGCATTTTATTGATTACAACTAGGTTATAAAAAAATTTTAATTTTAAATTAATTAAACATCCATACACTGCAACCACCACCCATGCTCATATCATACAAATAGTACATGAGTACCACAGAGGTGATTAAATTTTTTAATTAACTAAAATAATGCATCTAATAATAATATTACTATTGAATTACTCAAACCGCATCTCCATCCTATTTTATTTGAAAATTATGTCAAATTAAATGTGCATGTTATATTATAAATTTAATCATAGAAGATAGTTTAAAAGTTATTAAATCATATATAGGTAAAGTTAAAGATGCTATTAAATATATGCAATCCTTAGAAGCTAAAAGACAAGAATTTAAATCTTTATGTATTGCCTATGGATTGAAATACAAATAATTTTGTTAGATGCAAAACAAAGATGGAATTTTACATTTTTAATGCTATAATCATGTTTTTAATATAAAGATATTATTACTATATTTTATAATAATTACTTCTCCGGTGAACCTCTATTAGATTATTATTGGCATAATTCTAGTATTATTATGTAATTTTTCTAATTTTTTTTATAATGCTACTAATATTTTATTCAGTACTTACTATCCTACCTCTCTCCTTGTTTTGCAACAAATATATAACATACTAACTATTTTTCAGATATAGAGAAAGTGAAAATTTTGAAAATATAATTTTACGAATGAAAATAAAATTTAATAAATATTGGAAAGAAATTTCATACTTTCATTGTTTAGATTTAGTTATGGATCCTAGTTAAATTAGATGGTTCATATATAATATTAGAAGCAATTTTTAAAAATATGAATTATGAAGTAAATATAAATAGATTTAAAGACAATAAAATATTATTAAATAAAATGTTTATATTACATGATAAAATATATGATAAAGGTAAAAGATCCTTTACTTCAGGACCGACCCTAGGTAATGTGGATGTTTGATCTTTATTAAAAAAACAAAAACCACCGCTTCATCTACCACTTAATATTTATTTGAGTAATAATTTTATGAACTTCCTAACTCAGAAATATATAAATAATTTTGATACTTTGGCCTAATGGAGAGCGTAAGAAAATAGTTATCTTGTGTTCCCATCATGACTTATGATCTACTAACCTCTCTGATATTCACAGTACCATCGAAGTCTGCTTTTAGTGCAAGAGGATAGGTACTCAATAAAAGGAGCCAATTGAAGTCCAATACAGTGAGATGCTTTTTTATATTAAGGACTGATGCGACATAAAAGAGAGAATGAAAGGCTAGACAAATAATGATAAAGAGCTCCCTCTAAACAATAATGAGTAGAGTAGTAAAAAACTAAAGATGGAAGATGGTGCGACCCATCACAGTCCTAAAAACTAGACGAGATGAATGATACCAACAGCAAGCCCACAAAAAGATAAGTCCATCTAATTTATTTTATTTGATTTTCTCAAAATTAGTTTTAAAATCATAAAAATAATAATAAATAAAAATTTGCTTGGTAGGTTAGCTTAACAAGCCCAACAACCTATGGTTCAAGCTATATCAGACAAAAGGCGAAAATGAAGATCAAAAATTAAAAACTTTCCTTCAAATGGCTAAAAAGCAAAAATAAGAGAACAATGAGATGCGACCACGATGACAACTAATTTTCCCACCCACAAAAAAGATATGTATAGAATTTATTTTCTAAAGGAATATCAAAAAAATACATGGGCTGACATGCAGACCGATATGCATGCTAGCCCATGGTCCCGACACAACCCACCCCAAATCGGGCTAAGCCAACTTCCCAGGTGTGGCGAGTCATGCCAACATGGCCTACTATAAGAACCATGCCACTTTGGAGGATGGGTAGGCCCATTTGGCACCTTTGATCGGGTGCTGAAGTTACTGAGTTTGGGATCGGATAGACCCATTTGGCACCTTTGCTGAAATTACTGGAGCTTGGCATAGGCTGCATGAAACTATCAAAAGGTTTCAGGGATCAAGCATCATCCTTGAAGATGATTCCTATTGAGGGATAAAATCGTCATTGCATTGATAATCGTGCGAAGAAGTTATGATTAGCCCTGGCCCCCCTCACTACGCTGCGCCCACAAAGAACGAGCTAATATGATTCGGCAGACCGAGCAACCCATAGCTCGGCTTTCCCGAGCAACCCATAGCTCGGTCTCTTCGAGCAACCCATAGCTCGGCTTCCCGAGCAACCCATAGCTCGGTTCCCTCGAGCAACCCATAGCTCGGCTTCCCCGAGCAACCCATAGTTCGGTTTCCCCGAGCAATCCATGGCTCGGTTTCCCCGAGCTACCCTTAGCTCGGCTCCCCCGAGCAGTCTCTGGCTCGACATGCACCTCTGCAGAGCGAGACTGTTTTACGTCGGCTTATTCATTCTGTCGTATCTCAGCCACCCTTGTGCTTCGGCTGTTCTAGCCCCCTGCGCCTCCGCGGAATCTGATGTAGGAGAGCCCGATTTCAGCGTAACAAAATCCAAACGATAAATCATATCGAGACATGGCCTAGGACCTGCGATAACGGCCTAGGATCTACACGGTTATCAAATCTCAGGCCATCAGAAAGCTCTCCTAGTCGTCGATCCTCTAACGGGCAGGATACGGATAAGGATCTTATCGGCCTCACAACGGCCAGATTCTAATCATCTCCGTATCTCAACACCCTTCGAACCTTCCAGAAGGCGTTCAAGATTCAGGTAGTTACCTATAATATGGCACTTCCAGATTCTCAGGTATGCAATCCTACGCAATCTCAAACTCCACTCCTGAGGCGCATGCTTGCTTGCTCCTCTCTCTCCCCCTCTGCTCAGAGCTCTTTGAAGGAACTCTCCGGCGAGAGCCTTCTTCCCATATTTGTTGTTCACCGATTCTTGCTGACTTGAGCATCGGAGGGTCTTCCGCGAAGGGCCACCCCCAACGCTCTCGCACGAGGACTTCTTTGCAAGTCCGCCCAGAAGGAAGCCCAATCAGGAGACCGACCGCGCCCGAATTGGAGGACGAAATCCGGCGACAACAATTCCTCTATGGTGATTTCTTGGCTTCATGGACAATCTCATTGTGTGCATCCTCTCTTAAGAACTTTAAACTCTTTGATTGCCTCAACACTACAATTCAAGCTTCCAATGTCCATAGAAAAGCTAATTAGGTTGCTGACTTCTTAACTGAGCAACCCTTCATAGGAGTTTTTCTCTCAGCTCAACCACTTGGCCATAGCAGAAAATCAAGATGTTCTCTTCTTGAGGGGTAGATCTTTATTTCTGAAAAAAAAAAAAAAAAAAAAAAGAAAAAGAAACTATTTAATGGCGTTCGTTTGGTACTAGTACCAGAGAAGACCAATATACCACAAAGGGGCGTTTGATAACAGGTAATCTATCCATATTACCAGTAATTTAAAAGAGCCCCACCGGATAGTCATATTTGGTACGTTTTTTGAATAGCAATCTATCTGCAGTGGTAATCCAGATTACCTTAAAGGGAGGTGGCTATCCACATTACTGGCTATATTGTAATCTAATAAGTTTTCTTTTGAAAAGGCCCCGGCCTCTTTGTAAAAATAAAAGCATTCCTTCCTCCAAACAATTAAATTAATTAAAAAAGGAAAAATTAAATTAAAAAAATTAAATTAATTTTAAAAATTAATTTGTAAAAAATAATTTTATTTTTATTATATTAAATTAATTGTAAAAATTAAATTTTAAAAAAATATTTTTATTTTTAAATAATTTTTAAAAAATTAATTTTTAATTTTATTTTTTTAAAATATTAAATTAAATTAATTAAAAATAATTTTATTTTTTTTTTAATTATTTAATTTTAAAAATTAATTTTTAATTAATATTTAAAAATAAAAAAATATAATATATCATTAGTCTATTAATCTTAATTAATTTTATAACAAAATATTAAAAATAAATTTTTAAAATAATAAATAAATTATGATAATTGAAAGTTTAAGAATCAAAAAAAATTTGATTAATGTTTAAAGATTAAAAATATATTTTATCTTAAAAATAATTAATCTAGTACATTATACTTATATATAAATACTTTGATTTAGGAAATTTTAAGGTATTTTAAGAATTTTTAATAGATTTAATTTAATATATGAATTTGATTTAGGGGTATTTTGAAAATTTAATGTTATATGACTGATAATCTATTTGTCTACCAAACACAGTAATCAATATTACTGTACATTACCTATGCATACCAAACAAACATAGTAATCAACATTACTGGTAATTCATCCAATAGTAATTTATCTTATAGGTAATCTACATTACCATTCAAAATTGCTGGCAATGCATCAAACACAACCAAAGTCTTAGCAATGCATCAAACAAACCAAAGTCTTGACTATCCGTACTAAAACTGAATGCACCTCAATATCCAAGGTGGTGCAGGGATCAAAGATCTAGCAATTTTATTCTGCCTGAGCTTCTGTATTTGTGCCTGCTTTCTTCAACCAAAGTGTGGAGATGGAAGCTTAATGGCTACTTCTCTGTGAAGTTGAAAGGTAACTTGCTAAATTTGACCTTCCGTATCAAAATCTGAACGTCCCTACAAGACCCCAGTCTTCACTTGGCTGGGTCTCTTGGAAGGGATTTTAAGCCCTGGAATCCTCCTAAATTAGAGATGCAAACAGGCATAAAATTTTCTTATCCAATGCAAGAGTGCTCTGTGCAATAAAAACCTAGAGGCGGTGACTTTTCACTGCAGCCAAAATGGGACTGGAAATCCCTTGAAGCCTCTGTGTAGAACCGAAGAGGCTTGGAAGCAGCAGTTAGAAATAATGATTTGCATGGCAGTATCAAATAACAGAAAATAAGATATCGAACAAGGCATGCAATGAAGGGGTCATATTGGATAATGGCACAGTTCTATGGATTGTTGGACTTACGTACATCAGACGGTTCTCTAGTAGTAGTTGAACATGGTGTATTAAGAAGCACCTTTTCTTTCTTTTTCTTTTCTCTATTTGTTCACCCTCCTGAAATTATTTAATAGAATGTTGCGTCACCAAGCAATGAAATTCAACATCCTTTGCTAATGTTGTATCTGATGCTTGTTAAGATTAAATAGAATAAAATCATCATGATTCCATTTATTCCACTTGAACCAACCTGTGAACCTCTAGAAAAGGGCGAGTAAAATTGGTATTTTGAATGGTAGCTTGAGCTACATTCTCCACTTAAACCTAGAACAAACTACTCTGGAGCAGAGAGTTGAGTTATTCGTCAAAGTGAAGAGGGTCAGAGTGGTTAACGCAAACAGCCCAGGGAACTAGTAGAACCACATCAAACTCCTTTTAATAACTCACAAAATTCTGCATAACTAACCATCCCTCACATATCATCAAACTCCTTTTAAACTCACAAAATTCTGCATAACTAACCATCCCTCACATATCCCGCTTCATATCAACCACTATCACTTCAGTATCGTCACAGCTGTTAATTATTGCAATAAATAGCTTAATTTGAACTTTGTAAACTAGATCATTAATATACCTTGCAACATATATATATTGAAAAGCTTTCTCAAGTGACACCTGTTGAGATAGATCACTCCTGGAACTTAATTTTGTCTATTGGTTCCTGGAAGCAAACACTCATGGCACAGACCTTTTTTTTTTGTTCCTTAAACTTTTTCAAGGTGTCTTCAACGACCAGTCCAGAAACTTTAATCTTGACACAAGTGAGTTCAGAAACATAAAGAGAATGTTCCAATTCAAAGAAAATTTTATAGCACCACCCAACAGTCTAAGAAAATATAACCTTGGATGCAAGCATAATCCAATATGAAAGCTCAAACATCCTATACTCAAGCACCACTCCTATCTTCCAAGGATGGCAATTGACATTTGAATTGTTTAGCCTTCCAGCTCTCTGTCTAGCAATCCAAAACTGTCCGTTAAACTTTCGATGAATTTATATTATGTGAATAACAAAGCTTGTCATATGAAACAAATGATTAATGAAATCAATCATCATTCCTTTGACAAAAACCTTTGGATATTAAAGGACAACAAGATCGACCAAGTACAGAACATCTTGAAATAAATCATTCTCCAATAAGATCCTCTTTAGAAATAAGCAGCTTACTGAACCCCAATATAGATCTTCCCTAAAAACTAACTTCTCTTCTGACTTTTGTAAGCAATAAGACTGGTAACTCTTGAATTGAGTCATAAACTAAAACCTGCAACGACATGCATGAATTGTAATAATATCAAGAGGGAAGACTCATAATCTACCCCTTACCCTTTAGCCAATTTACAATTAACAAATCTTTATAAATGCATCACATGTTTGACGTGTACCATATGACCAACCCAGGCCATGAGAATGCTACATAAAATTAGCCCAGAACCCTTTTATGTTGAGCAGCACCTTTCTATGTTGAGCTGTTGTACAGACACCTTAAACATACGTACATACTAATGTAAATAATAAGGAAAAAGGCAAAGGAATAATGGCACTATCAAATTGATGTCATACATGTGTCACGCCCCCAACAAGGCGCCTAGGCCAGGGGCCGACGGCGCCACTCGCTGCGCAGCCGGCAGCGGGGTGGACTGCGGAGGTTCCGCCAGCACAGGGCAGGGGCGTGCGGAGGCCAGCCATGCAGCCTTGCAACCTTGGCTTGTTGGGCACTCGGTTCACGATGGTGACCGACAACGTGGCCAACACATGTCAGGCAATATATTCAACCATGTGATGCCCGTGAGATTTACCAGCATAGTGAAACACTTTGAGTTCAACCCCCATGTAGTTCTTTATCCACATAAAAGAAAATGAGAACCAATCTTGTACTGCTTGGATATCTACTATATGACAGTCAACAATATCAACAAGTGTTAATAATTGAGCTATTCAAGGATATGCCATTTCCCCATTAACTGGCTTCAACTAAATGTACAGGAAAAACAAGTAAAAATAGAAAAACCAAGGTACTAAAAAATAAATGGAGAATTCAAAAGTAATAAAAGCATCGTATAACATGCCTAAAGAGGTTATAGTAGAAAAAATTGGTTAGAGACCACACCTAGTGCATGTAAACAAACATCAATCCAGATCATGGCAAACCAAATAGAAACATAATTAAAGTACAAGGTATCTATGTTCTCATTCACACAGTGAGATCAAAGAGACCATTTTTGAGGTTCAAGGAGTGCAATCAAAATGTCTGGACCACAAAGTGTTTCGACAATAAAACAACAGAAGGCCAAACAGAACTCCTCACCTAAGTCACCTATGAATAGCAATGATAAACATGATACGGCAAGAAATTCAACCTAATCATGCATGCTTCTCCTCTCTTTCCCGATTCCACTGCTCAATCCTCGCCCTTCTTTCCTCGCTTCCTTCCCTCACTGGGCTCCTTGTCCGCCTAGGGCTCCCATGTCGCCGCCTTCCCCCATCACTGTCATACCTTCCAGGCCTGTCTCCATTCCTCCGCCCACTTCCATGGTAGTCCCCGCGGTCACGGTAGTCTCTATCACGAGGGTCTCTTCGATGGTTGGGACTTGGACTTTGGCTACGGCTCCTCCCACGAGACCTCTGATAACGTCCAAATAGCTTCCTCCTCAACTCTCTACTAATCTGCTTCACATGCATAAAATTGCAATACCCACCACGGTTGCAGCTATTCTCCTCAAACTGCCGGCAAGTGGCTTCCCGAAAGTCTGTCACTGGTGAGAAGTCCACAATTATCGGGCGCCCTGAATAGAACCTGCCTTGAAGGGCCCTAACAGCGGCAGCAGCCTGTTCTTCTTCCTTAAACTGGACATAGACATTCCCGATCATGTGATCAGCGAGGTTATCACAGACATTGAGATTCTCAATCTCACCAAACTTGCTGAGCTCCTCAAAGATGTCCTCATAAAAGTCCTCAAAGTGCTCCTGGATCTTTCGGGGTTCAATAGGCTGGCCCTGTGCATCAATTCCTGGGGTGATCATGTCCGGACGCTGATACATATTAGACAGGAGAAGGGTGGGAGATATTGTGGGGCGGTTGTGGAGACGGGAGCACCTGTCTCCATGGCGGCATGCTCCAATCTTGAAGTAGAATGGGCAATTCACCCTATCCTTCTCGGTACCAAAGATTGAAGCCAAGTGCTCCGCCATCAACCCTACCCGATAGAAGTAACCCTAAAACCTCCAGAAACCCAAGATGGCTGCAGCAACAATGTTAGAATCAACCGTTTCAATTTTTTTTTTTTAAAGAAAAAAAGTTGAACTTTTTCACACGATTGGAGGAACAACTTGTAAAGAAAAAAATCAATATAGTTATGTTCAAGAAACTGAAAGTGTGGTTTACTAAATCCAGCTCTAAATGGTGTATAGTATTACCAATGAAATCGCACGCAGCAGAATCACAAGCTGGCAACATTTTGATTCAGAAGAGAGCCAATTGCCGACAGGAAAAAACTGTTTTTTTATCTCCGTAGAAATTAATATCACACAGCCGATTGATTAGGGTTTTTAGAATTGATCATGCTTAATTGAACTAAAATACCAATCATCCAGTACCAACCTGGCGTCAAAAACCCTAATCTCTGAAATCTTCTAAATAAAATGAAATGGAAAAAACGAAACGAACAGCTCGAGTAGGGTCCAATCTCCATGATCTTCTGGAAAACCCTAACACCAAAGCATCTAAAAATATTCCAGAAAAAGAACAAAAAGGACACCGACAATTAGCGTTTTCTCTGACTCGAAAGACCCCACTCAGACTAATCGAAGCACGGAAGATATGATCGCAAAACCCTAGCAGTCAAGCCTCCTCAGCTCTCAACCCTAATCAAAACGAATAATTTAGGGAAAAAATTACAGAAATCAGAGGGGCGAAAAGACGATGCTGGGATTTGGAAAGAGCTAACCTTGGGGGGTTGGATCGACGAGTCGAATTGCAGGTGGTTTCGCCGCCGTCGAGACTTTTCGAGATGGGACGGCCGAGCGGGAGGGCGCCGGTGTCGGGAGTTTATATGAAGCGGACCACCCACGGGAACCTTCGGTAACCTAATCGAGGACCGTCCGTTGGTGCTGATGGATCGGTGCATCACCCTCTGTTGTTGTTTCTGGTGAATTATCGTTTTACAACGACTTGTGTTAATGTGAGGAAATAATTTGCCGACTTTAGTTTTGAAAACAATGGAGCAGACGTTGGCCTCGTGAGGTTGTATTTAGAATTATGCGTTGTTAGCTGTCATGCATCATAGAAAAAAATTCTTGCTCATAAATAAAACCTCATTATTTTATTTATATATTTTATATCATTAAGATGCTAATTTTATTTTTTAATGTAGGAGATTAAATTCATTAGCAAATTTGAGTCAATTTGCAATAGCTATCTGTGTTTTATGCAATGACTATGATATACAGGGTACGTATCGTTGCATCATGATCATGATGAAAACTATGGATAGTTGCAATTCAAAAACTTATTTCTCAAATTGACTCTTAAACTTAAAAGCATCTCAACCGAACATGAGAACATAAGTTGAAAAAATCTCTCATAATTAGTGTATAAGAAAAAGATCGCTAATGCAAGCTTCAATCCAATGCATTGTCATCCAAAATTGATCGTACCAACAGATGATATGTGTTCTTGCTCAAATAGTAAAGCACCTTTTAACCAAACTATCAACATTCCTGCATGAGAAAAAAAAAAGAAAGCGTAGAGTCTCAAAATTTTCCTTAGAAAAAATTTCTCTAATATTCAAATTAGCTATAATGGATAAAAAATAATCTTATGACTCTAAGATAAGCTATTTTAGGATCCTAAGTAAAAAGAGAAAATGCCCCCACCTATATGAGGTTTTCAATTGCTTTATAAGCATTTAGAGGAGGGAGCTTGAATTTTACATTGGACGGCTCTAATTAACGTGACTCAATGTTGTAACTAAGATAGAATCTTCTTTGAATAAATCAACTAATTCCTTTTCAAACTAATTTTATATCTAATAAGTAAAATCATAATCGAAAGTATAGGGTTATGAGTCTTAAAAAAAGAAAATCTTTCCTAATAAAACTCTCTTCCTTCGTAGGAATGTTTGCGTGAAAATTAATTACTTTTTGATAATTTTTGATTTCAGCACATATCATTATAATAAGCCAGCCAATCAGATTATATCATAATGCAACAATAGTAACTTGCCACTTAGCTAGCTTTTCTCAACTTGATAGGTTTTAATGGCTTGGATAGATATAGCTACTTGCTAAGATATATTGCAAAAAACTACCATTTTGCAATGGAAGTTTGAAATGGTGGGATTGGATTCATTCATATTATTATTAATATCACTCTATTCATTCATATTATTATTAAATGAACTTTTGCTTTTTAAAAGATCCATTGTTTGTATTCCTTTTTATTACGATAAAGAATTTAATATCTTTATTGCTGTTTTGCACATCAACTGACTTATTAATCTTCCACTGGTTTGGACTGTCCTCAAGAGTAAAGCAATTATTATCTCATTTGTGGAGGCATGAAACCATCTACTGCGACTGCATTTGTAGGAGGAGGTTGTCAAATGGAGTAGTAAAAGTGTTTTTTTTTTTTCAAGGTTGGTAGACCTGAGTTGAATCCTACCCTCAATCCATTTTTGCCCAGTTTCTTTCTGACCTAGTTCTATAAAAATAAAGAAAAAATATATAGAGAGGGGTGTTTGGTGGATGGATTGGTCATCATTCCTTTCTATTCATCTAAAATTATATCACACCGTGTCCAATCCCAATTTCTTTCATTATTTTTATAGCTAGCTGCTGTAGTTCACCGCATTTTTGAGGAAACACTGACTACATCTTAACATAGTGCATAGTGATGGCTATATTAGTAAAAATAAAATAAAATTCAGGCACTAATGTGAAAATTTGATGAAGGAAAGTTTCTAAGTTTTCTGAATATTTTTACCTATTATGATCCTTGTTTTGACTTTTATCTGTTTTACTTTTTCAAAGATAAGCATTAGCTGTAAATGTACACTTGCTTCTGTCCTGTTTGAATCATCATCTACTGAATCTTGGTATGAAAGTCTATATCATATCTTTATTTATTATATTTATTTATTTCTTATGCATGTACAGAGAAACTCCACCAAATCAATCTCAAGCCAGGGCAAAGAAGAAGGGTTGCGTTAGGTAGCTGATAGCCAGTGTAAAACTCTATCAAATCCCCTACAATGAGTGTTGGGAAAAGGCTTAGATGAGTTCAGTTGAGTTGTATTCATGTGTCGAGAGAGGGAGATTGCATGTGTACATCTTGTTTCGGAAAATCAAAAAAAAAAGTTCATGAGTTAATTTCGGGATTCTAGGTCCCTTCGTGTGGATTGTTTGAGCTAATTGTGAGAATCTAGATCCCATAAGTTGAGATTGTTTAGCCTAATTGCAGGGTTCCTGATCCCTGATTACAGATTGTGGAGCTTTATCTCCTTTCCAATGCTAATATCTCAACATTATCTCTGTCAACGTTCTGATTATTATTGCATCACTTATGTTTCTCTTCTCAATTTGCCTTCTTTCGAAGGGAGAGAGAGTAGCTAGGCTTTTTACAACATTATTTGGAATCAATAACATGAAATCTACCAATTAATTGTTTTGCCTATCGCCCGTCAATGAAAATGAATTCTTGCAGGAAATTTATGGTTATTAATAGAGAACTCATGAAACTGATAGGAATGACTGAAGAATTGAAGTGGATGGTTGCTTTCATGGGACATGGAGAAGAAAGATTTCTTTTTGTAAATTATCTAATTTTCTCTTAGCATGTCCATAGGATTGTTTCTCTTAGATGGTTATTTTAGTAGGTGATGGGCTTGTAGGATTGTTTCTGAATTAAGTCCAAATTAGTAACTCTATGGTGTCAATTTATATTTATCAATGTATATTAAACAAAGTAAAGTTGAATGGCTTAGGCTCCACTTATGAGCTGGTTATCAGTTTCTGCAAACATTGTTGAGAAATGATCATCGCTATGGAACTGCATTAAAGTTGGGAAGATGTGAAACAATCACCATCGAACTACACCTTTAATTCTAACTATACTGTTTATAATTTCTGCAAATTATTCAGATTTGAATTCAAATATGCACTTCAGATGCTGTCAACCTTACTGAGTTAAAACTCAGTAAATAATGTAACAGAGAAATTTTAAGTAGCATTGGGAGGTTATTTTGCAGCCGTGCATTTTATTGTTTCTACTTGGTAAACAAGTAACATAAAACCCTTTTTCCGTGGAAGAGTGCTAGAACTTCAGAAAATTCCATTCTTCAGTTGCACCCTTCCATTTCAAGTATGATAGCACTTCCACCCCTATTAAGAGATACTGTACAGAAGTGAGTGAGTGAGAGAGAGAGAGAGAGAGAGAGAGAGATATGATCATTGCATAAGGGACACCAGAACGTACCTCTAAAGAGAACAATTTGGATTTCCTTTTGAAGGTCAAGGGAAGATTTAAGATCAAATTAATATAATGGGAGTAACAAGTTAAGGATTAGGACGATGCTGGTAATGTAAGACAAGGAAGGGATTCTAAAACTGGCTCTAAATATCTTTCTAATTCTTGACTTTTATGTGTATAACAGCTCGTTTTCATAGCATAAAATGTGACATGTCTCGTTAGATCTGTTTATCACAAGTAGCTCATATTTGATGACAGACTTCTAGATGATCAAAATTCAGTTTCAAACTTGCAGAAAGCCATGTACTTTGGCATGCTAAGTAATTAGAGTTATTTATGACACTACCATGGAAGACACAAAATTAATAAGAAAAATCTTTGATGTTTAAGGTAATTTTGACCTGACACAGTATTTCTAGAAGGCTTTTATGACAATGAAACAATCTAACATCCCAAGTGGCCCTACACTAACTGTATGCCTTATGTAAATTTATTTATTAGTTATATAGGAAGGCTGTAGAAAGAGTAGAAGAGCATACTCCATTGTCCTTTAAATTCTTTAAATTAGCATGAATTAGACTTTGCCATTAAGAGCCATATCAGGCAGTTATTGGATCAGTAAAATGTATGCTAATGACTGAGTAGTGCCAATCATTACCAATATGCATTGCTCATAGATTAGATGCCTACCAACTTCCTCAATGCAATAAATATCAAGGTATGCAATGGTCAGTTGGTATTTGGCAAGGTTTGCAGCTAAGACATATCCAGACCTCAAACCACAGCTGTGCCCCTGACTCTGACCCAGTCCAATGTGGCATGACAAGGGTCCAAACACAGTATGATTGACCTTTTATTCGACTCAACAAAATCTTATGTTCCACCTTGTATAGATAAGAGATTTCAATTCTTTTACGGTTCAATTTGGGACTGAACTTTTGGAAATAAAAGTCTCGGCTTCTTTCCAAATCTTGAGATGCTTCACTGTCAAAGATTCTATCATGGGAATAGCCAAAAAGGAGGAGGAAATTCTGACAGGTAAAGAAAAGTGCTATTGAAGTTGAAACACTCGGCAAATACCTAGTTTCCTATAGCAGATATTAGTTTTTAAATTCTCTAGATGCTTTTAGCACTACGTTCTAGTGTGTTATTTAATAATCAAATCCTTTTGCCATCCCTTCCCCTAAAAAAGGAAAAACCTTTCCAATTTTATGTGATTAATCCTTGGTGTAGTTAGAGCATTTCTGGCAGCTGACTGTTTCTGTGTAGTTCTTTCAAAGATTTTGATTAATTTTTAAGGTCAGTCAAACATACACTAATTACAATAGTTTGTGAATTAACAACTGTTTACCGTAGTTCTAACATTGAACATGGAATGCTTGAATTGTTTTCTGTTGTTTTTCAATTCACTAAATGTTGTCATGATGTTATGGAGTTTTGATATTGTATTCAAATTTCTGAAATACATTCTGCTGTGCATGTCTGCCGAACAGTTTTATAAACTTAGTCCATCAAGAGAAGTCTTTCTTTACTTGTACCTTTCAATGTCATATTTCTCCTATCATTATGTTCCACACATCTATACATATCTCATACTTTTTTTCACTTCCCATCCTCTTTTTTCTTCTTCTGCTTTCAGACTGAATTGTGAATGTCTATCATGTGCAACAGCTCTGTGCTGTCAGTTTGAGCCCATCCATGAACAGTCACTATGGTTGCTGATTTTTTTATACCAGCATTGTTATGTTCTGCGAGTTTTCACATATCCTGCAGAATTTTTTTCTTTCCTTCCCTGAAGTTGGCACTATGTTAGACTTACACTTGATTTGTCAATCTTACAGTCCGATTTCCTTCTGACAATAGGAAATTCATGTGGTCCATATGAAAATGGTTTTAAACACTGGTTAATCTGTGTATATAGAACTTCAGAATTTAATTGTGCATGTGTTCGATCCTCAAAGATATCAATGTTTTCTGCTGCTTACCTATTGGGATTAGAAAATGGAAAACTTGTGAATTTCAAGTTTCTGGTGCAACTTGTTCCTCTTATCTTACTATTGGGTTGTACAACTACTGAAATTTATAGTAAATTTATTTCTTCATTCTTTAGCAGCATGGTTCTGCTTCATCTCTGAGAATTTGTTAAAATCTGCATTTGCTTTGCCTTGGTTCTAAAGCCTAGTCACTATGATTTTGTTTCCTCTCCATATTCAAATTCTGATTCTCTTTTTCTTATCATCAGCTGCCGAGACTATATGAAATCAGAAATCCTCGGATTCTTATATAGGAGAGCCTTCAGACTGTAAGCAACTTGTCTCAAAAGAGAAAGGGAATGGCGCTTTGTTTGTTTGCAGTGATAGCACATTTTTAAGAGGAACTTATTCTTGTTTCTTTTGGTGGATCATTTGTATTTTGATTAAAAACCAGGCCAAAACCATCCAACTTCTTAGCCACTAAAGAGTTTCCATTGGCAAGGCAGGAAGGTTACACATCTCCAAATAATAGCCATCAGAGAAGGATAGAAACTCAAAGTATCTCAAATGAACATAATATAAAAGAAAGTATCATTGCAACTGCCATTAAATTTACCCTCTGATACTACAAACAGCATATCAAAAAGCTAAAAATGGAAGTAATAAAGAAAAGCATTGCAGAGGCGTATCATTTCTATGGTTTCCATGCGATCCATGATAGAAAAGTAGCTTTCCACTGCATCTTTTTACTTTTTCGTACAGAGTATCATTAAAATACTCCTAGTTGATTACTTTTATATTGGAGTGGTAGAAAGCCTGCAAGAACGCATGAAGTTGCTGGCTTTTCCGATGGAAGCATAAGTGGTTGGTCAAGCTACTGCCTTGTGGAGGCCAATGTGATTTGTGGTTAGAGGTGACAATTAAGCATGAAAATTGAAAGAGTTAGCTTAAATGCAGAGATGAAAACCTCTATCCAAACTTCCACAATGAGTACTGCAAGTGGAAGTAAAAGGTTATCATTGGTAGGTGAGAAAATAGTGATAGAGGCCATCAGAGATACATATAGGCAACCAATGGCATTAATTTCTTTTCAATAAAAAAAAAAAAAAACCTGCCCTGTATGTGGGGAAGAAGTGCAATGCAAGGCATCCTCTGTCTCCAATGTCAGCCTATTCTTTCCTCTGTTGCCTAACTGTCACCATTATTACCATCACTACCATTAGACTGGTATAAGATGATTCACGTTGGGAGTTTATACCAGAAGCTAATCAAAAACTTGAGAGGGAGTTGGTGTTTACAATGGGGGTTCTCCTCAGGAAAGGCCCTTGGCGTGGCTTCCTTTCTGTTGCTTCCACCACGTTCTTCACCATAGCACTCTGCTTGGCCACTGATGGCCGCACTCCAGAGAATACGCACCATCACTCATCAGCAACAGTGGAGCTACCACAAGCAGCGCCACAGAGGTTGCTGCCGTGCATGCTGGTATTCACAGGAACAAGCGCCAAGGTGGTGGTGGTGGCGGCGGCGGCGGCAGCGGAGGAGGTGGAGGTGGAGGTGGGGGAGGAGGAGGACGTGGTGGTGGTGGTGGTGGAGGGGAGGGGGAGGTAGGTGGTTGGGGCTATGGCTGGGGATGGGGTGGCATGGGCGGCGGTGGAGGTGGCGGCGGCGGCGGCGGCGGCAGCGGTGGAGATGTTAATGGGGGGTGTTGGTGGAGATGCGAGGAAGGTGGGGAAGAGTGGAGTGGAGGAGATATCTTAGGCATGGAGGCAGGGAGGAAGAGGAGACAGCAGGCCAAGTTACAGCTCAAGCTTGTACCGCGTAGGGGAGTATGCGAGTTGTTCCGAGAGAGGGCGGTGCGGCGGGATGAGCCTGCTGTGCCCCATGCACTGCAACGGTCCGTGCTTCTACGACTGCCAGAGCAATTGCAGGGCTCACTGCCTATTCTAGTGAAGAAGAAGAGATTTTGCACCCAAGAAAAAAAAAAAAAAAAAAAGAGGATGCCAAGCCTCGCGTTTGATGGGTACTGCGTGTGTGTTGGTGCTCCATTGCGTTCTACCGCTTGTTGGGTTATTAGATTACCAGCTTTGTGTAGTGTTTTCTTTTCTGTGGTTTGAGAGCCACATCATTGAAACCATCGAATTGATGATGGATTGGTTTTGGGGGCATTTGGCAGTCACCAAAGTGTTGGGTGTGTGTTTGTACCGGTGGCACACTGCGATGTCTTTAGTTTGATGCCAGTGGTAAGGGGGGTCTGAGTGCAACTGTGCAAGGGAAACTGGGAAATTGAGTATTTTAGGAGAAGGATTTATATATTATAAACCCTTGGTCCATGCAATGATCCAGAAAAATGTTGCAAGACATCATCCTGATATTTTTCTTGGTGTAATTTCATCACATGCACGTAGAACCTTATGTCCTACATAGGTTTCCTTATTTGATGAGAGAATCTTATGGGATATTAGGGAACTCTCTTATTGATCAATTTATTTATATTTTTTTTACTTTGATTCAAAAAATCCAATGAATAAGTTATATTTTTAATTTTTTATTAAATTAAAGAAAAAAAATACTTACTCGAATATGACTAAATTGGTTTCTCATCTATAGAAAATATTTTTTTTTTCTCCTCCTCAATGCTCCTTCACAATAAAGGTTTTTTCTTCTATCATTACTCCTCAATTCTTTTTATTACTCTTAATGTATTTCGAAAGGTAAAATCAAATCAAAAATTTTTCAATGAACTATGGTTGAAATAATTTTTTTATAATAATCAATTTTATTAAAAAAATATAATATTATTATATAAATAATAACTATAAAAATTTATTTTTATTTAAAAAATAAAATTTATATATGTTTAATACATATATCGAAAGTATAACTAAAAAATATAATTTGATAAGAAAAAAATAAAGTTTCGATTATAAAAAAATGGTATATAATTAGTATGTGAAGTAGGCATAATATAAAAGAATATTATCCAAAAATGAATAGGTTTTACTAACTTATCGGAATATATAAATATATAAAAACATAAATAGCACATATCATAGTTGCTTGCCATAATAAATTATTTTTTCATATATCACTTATTTGAAAAAATATCCAAGATAGCTTTGATACTCCTGAAGAACTAACCGTGGCAAGGCCCCGAAATGACATGGCAACGTCATTTTAAAGATAACCCATTGAATTTTCTTTTTCCCACTACAAGAATGACGACTTTCATGCTTCATACCACAAGGACTTCCACGATGAGTTACTTTGCCTATGAATATAATTCATATCAGAACTAAATGAGTTATCTCGCTTCTATAATCATAAAGTTTATGCTTATAAATGTCTGCCATTGAACGAAGGTGCATGTATTGCTTCCAAACCATTTAGCGCTTTCACAAACCTCAACCCCCGATAAATCACAGCATGCTAGAAATCTTTGATACCCAAAATCATGATGTTGTCTGTCCTAAAATTACTTCCTCTCAGCTTACTCAAATCCGTATAAACGTACCGAACAATATATCTTCTGATCTTGCTATTGATTGTATCATCAGGCAAATAACTTCTTGCACCACTCCAAGTCTAAGCCATCCGTAGCCCACAACTCAAGTTCCCAATCGAACACCCTCTTCTCATATGCCACACCCCGTGCCTGAAACTTCATCGTTTCTTACTTGTGATAAATTTACTGCATTGAGTCATCATTCTCAATTCCAATGACAATGACAGCACAATTATCACAGATCTTTCATAAGCTCAGTTGTTTAAAAATCGCACAACTCAAAACGTCAATTCTATCAATCCAAACTTCTAATAAGCCAGCTATCAGCGACCTCCACGAAATTTTCTACCATGTTTAGATCATCTCTCATCCAAAACTGTCTCAACCTCTACATGGAACAGCCCATCAAACCTAAGGGATCGTCAACCAAAAACATTAAGGAAGCAATGCTACATTATGGATCATATGAAGCATGTAGATGAGCATAGCACGCTAATGCATTAATAACAAAGTTGGATTTACAGAAAGGTAGATCTAGTTGGAGTTATTCTAGGCTAAAGACGCAACTTTGTTGGAACTTCTCAATCCTAGTTCACTAAATTTAACCATAAAACAACAAACCATAACCCAATTATATTGGGCCAACCATCCAAGGTTAACGGGTACCAAATTTCAGCTCCTGGACAAGCTACATAAACAAAGGTCCAGTATTCCAGCTTATTTGATCTTTGCCACATGATATTAAAGAGTACCAGACATCTCAGCAACATGAGAGTTCTTTCAACTGCAAAAAACCAATAGCTAATATAAGAAAAAAGAAATCAATTGGAGAATAAAGGTATCGGCCATAATATAGAGGTCAACATGGATCAAGAGGAACAAACCTGAAGCAGAAAGTGGAACGTCAGCACAGAATTTCTACCATTTGCTTCCCAAATTTGCGACTACAGAGAACTTAAACCCCTTTATCATATATCAGGTTGTTCAAAGGGTGCGCGTACAAACAACTGGCCATGCAGGGTGACAACTGCTGATGTTTGGTGTGGATCAATTCGTGATGGCAAGGTAATAACCTGTGAATATCATGTCCTATTGAGAATATATGAATTGATTGAAACTAGGTTGTCGCATTAAGAAAACTTATAATCACCTTTTTAAAGGGGGTAACACCCCACGGATTATCAGGCTGCTCTGGCTCACCAGATATAACCAAGCGACCGGCAGGGTCTGATTGAACATGCACCTGAGTCCATCCATGATTAAATAATAAATTCACCATTGATTGACACAAATACCATTTCTGTTACTGTTTTTCCTTTGACATGAAGAAGAATAAAAACAAATGTAATTTTTCCTGCTCATATGCTACATGTAGAATGACAAATGGGCACAAAATTAATGCAACAGAATCATTCCATGGCCATGCAAGAATGCATTACTAGTTCTGAAACAAGGAGTTCCATGCATCCTTACCTCTTCACGCAGAAGCCCTGGAACTAAAGCATAGACTTCAAAGGAATCTTTCTGCACAAAATCATTTAAACTTTAAGCAAAAAATCTTGATTGAAATAAAATAACACGGCAATGTTTAATTATCTTAGATATGGCTGCAAAAGTGCAAGCTCTCTACGTAGTCCCTGACAAATACATTCCCTTTGGACACAGTGATTTTGAGCACCAAAGTAGATTCAGCTAGAAGTATATTTTATTTGAAAACTCACAGCTCGACGGACGTTGATCTTCACCCAATCAGCAGGAGCCCCAACATCAACAACCATCGAATCCCCTCTGCCAAAGGAAAATTCATTTTAACACGTCACAGAGAGTCAATATCAGAGTGCTACACAGAAGCAGTTCAATAAATGAGATGTAATAGGATATAATTAAAAACTGTAATGATTACGAAATTAAAAGATGTAATTAAGAAAGAGAAAGGAATTGAATCCACAGTACTAGGGTGACTTCTTTAAGCATAAATTTCATCAAAGATACAAGATATGGAGCAGGGGCCATTGCTTGGTGCAATGATAAAGCTGTAAAGGCTTGGGCTGACAAGTGCAATGCTATGGGTTCAGACTCTTGGAGCAGCCAATGTGTAAAAAATTGTTATGGTTAGGTTTGTCTCCAATTCACTCCCACCCGGAACGTGGATTATCAGGTATATAATTGGACAATCGCCAATTATTTAAGACAGTCCATAATCCAAAAATTTAGAAAATATGGAGGCAACTCATAAATTTGGTCCATACAATAAATTTCAAAACTCTTGATAAGACGAAGCAAAAATATTTATAATATATAAGCATGTACATGTCCAGTATTACATTTGTATCAAGTGTATGCTAGTATACATACTGTTTATGATCACAGTTATGCATTGTTAGAGTTAGCACTACCATTGTATATCTTGTATGATCAATAAGAAAAAGGAATCAACAAAATCTAATTGGAGCCTTATAACAAAATATATTCAAAGTTTCAACTATCTTCCAGTAAGAACGCATAAAAGTAACTTTCTAAATGCTCTTGTACTAAGTGACAGATTGCCTTTCCAGGGAGACAACTAACCCTTTCATATTCTGACAGACCTGTTTTATAAACTTTTTTGGTATTAACAATACCATCCTAATCCATAGAGAAGTGCCATGTGCCTCTCCTCAAAACCTAGATGTTAAACATAAATTTGGGAAAGCCTTGAACATAATCCAAACAAAAGCTTGACCTTTAAATAGTTGTTTCATTCCTTTGCAAATGTATCATCATTGGCATTTATAATAGATTGAAATTAAATCATAATAAATTGGTAGGCACAAAAGGTAACTTAATTATTTAAAGAGCATCATCAAGAAGGTTTGTCTGCCCACTCTATCTCAAAGGAAAATAAATCATCAAGATATGTAGATTTTAATGGTTTTTAAGGTGGCCGCAATATATTGGCAGTCAGGGGACCACATAATACATTTTATACTGGTCGCATATGTGGGCGCATACTACTATTTTAAACATTTAAAACGTAAATGAAATACATTACATATGATAATAGCAACACTTTTACAAATAAAAGCAATATTAATAATAGTAACAACTAGCAATTAATGCTTACTTAGTACTTGATTCTTTGTGGTGATAGTTATAGCATAATTACCATATCTAAATTGTTAATATACACATTACTGGCTCAATTGAAGCCCATGTCCAACCCAATCATTAGCTTGAACCTACCTTATTTGCATAGCCACATATGTAGTTGCACATTGCTAAAAGTCACATTGCAGTCACAATACGTAGGCTGTATATGCAACATCGCAATTCTAATTCTGCTACATATGTGACCACAGAACTAAGCAAACTGTCTCTATGGCCCATATGCATCCTGACCGCATTTAGTAGCTGCATAGAGGGCATGCAAGTGCGGTCAAGGGATCTCATATACATATGCAACTTTATGCACCACATTTGGGGAAAAAAATGGTAGATGTATAAGAAGATTCCATGACAACAAATGGCAAAACTCAGATCCCTTCAAGGTTCAAGTTCCAAAGTTTATTTCCACAGACATTTCTAGAGCCACCATCCATCATCATCAAGCTTTGGTAGCTCAAAAGTATGAACTTCAGATTTGTTCAATATTCCACACCCATTTTCAGGCCAGCTCAGACAATGACCTCAATGAACAGTTGAGATCATTGGAAATGTTTAATGAATTAGCATGAGTACAAGATTTTTTTTTTAAAAAAAAAGCCACAACTGAGATTTTTATAATTTAAAAATGGGGAAAGCAAGCTTGAAACCAGAAAATTCTCTTTCATCAAGTGGTGATGATTCCATCATGATACAATAAGAATAAAATAGAATTGACACCCTTTGGCACCAATAGAATAAACAAAAAGATTTTCTCCATGTACACATCTAGGTTTCTTATCCCTTTCTATTAAAACTAGTTATACACTGGAAGACTCCAACTTAGATGTACAACAAGCTCAATCAATAAGGTTGCAAAAGCATTGGAACTTCAACCTTGACCAGAAGACCAAATTCAACCCACAAATTACACTACGAATAGAATTGGCAGCTACATCATGCTTATTATGTTGCCCCTCCCTTGGATATATCATGTTTTGACCCAAAGTCAATCTAACCCACACTAATGTGGGCCAAATTAGGTAGGTAGCTCCCTGACCCAACTCAATCCAACCCACTATAAATTGCTAATTAAATGACATCAAATAAGACGATTGACACAATAAAGTTGCAGGTTTTTTTTTTTTAATCATGACATATAGGCTACTTCTGATGAAGTAGAAGGTATTCCTCGTTCAAGCTTGGATTTCCATCCATTATTATAGAATGATCCTACGTTGGTCAACCAAACCATCTTTGCAAGTGGATTTGGTGAAACAATGATGGATGGACTTTTTAAGTCCTTGAAGTTTAACGCTGATGCATGCTTATTAATTTGTTTATCTACATTCTAGATTCTTCATATTACCTAAACCTCAGGTCTACAAGGACATCCATAACTGAACTTGCCATACATCTTACCACAAAATTTACCTCTTTGGCCCAACTCAATTCACCCCAAAGATCCGTGCTCAGATGTGGATCTAAAAGAACCCCACTCCAATCCAATATTCCTGTTGGATGTTAAGAATAAAATTTACAACTTAACCCAGCAACACAAAATTTAAAAATGGGTGGTCTGGGTTAGATCTAGATGATGGACCCAGATTAAATAGGGGTACGCATTGGAAATTTATCCCAAGTTTGCTAAGGAATCCTTGAAATTCAAACTCCAGCCAATTTCAAAATAACAAAACTTCATGAAGGGATTATAATGAAGCTCATATCTTTCACTATGCCCCATTAAAAGTGGCAAATAAACCATATGACAAAAAAAGGTACATATCTCACACCAACCAAAACAGAAGGTCAGCATTAACTTAGCGTAAAGGATCTTAACTGTGGTTTGACGACTTTTGTCTGTGCAACCTTGGCTGCACGATCCAGGCTAGATGTTTTCTTTCTCTTCAGTATATCTAAACACAATTGAAAATTTTGTAAGTTGCCATATAGATCGATTTAGTTGAGAGAAAGCAGCTAAACCAATACTTTTGAGATGTTTATCACGCTTCAGGAGAGGCATTGAGCTTCTATCCTACAAAAACAAATTAATTGTGTTAATATGTATACTAAACAGAACAACAGAATGTTAAAATAAGTATGCCCAACAATAGCCAGCATTACTGATACAAACCTTAATGATTGGGTCTCCAACCTCACCATTACCAAGTAGGCGATGAGAATGCCAACCCTGCATAGCACGTTGTGCGGCATCCCTTCGGGCTCTTCCTGAGCCAGATGACTGATTTCCAGCTACCTGCAAACCAACAAAATAAATTAACTGACAAAGAAATTTCAGTGACCCCTCTGCAGAAGATTCTCAGCTAGTTCAATAAGCAGAGAGCATATTTCAACCAAAAAAAATCAATATCACAACATAATCCATAAGAAAGGCATACAAACATTTCATGGATAGTCAGCATCTAACCACAATAACAGCTCATCATACTATAGATTGTTTTGGATAAACAATGCATACACATGATTATTTAACGTATATTAAAAAAAAAGGAAAACATTACAAGTGGTCATACTTGCTGATATTTCCCCCCCAACCTCCCAAAAAAAAAAAATCATGGTAAGGGAATGGTGGAGAGTAGCAACATGCATATGACACCAGAAAGAACAGGCTAAACTGCTAAAGGTGACACCAATAACGTAGATTGGAAAAAGGACTTGCAAGGCTGAGTTCAAACAGCTTAGTTCACCAATGAATATTGCATGATAATCATATAATTCCTATCAGGATTGCGCTCTTTCACCTACATGTACCCCAATGCAATAGCTTAATCCCTAAACTTCTTTTCTTTTCATGAAGTATAGAGAACCTTGGATGTTTGCCACCTTCCTGCATTAGCTTAACCTACTTGACTAATAAGCTGGCATTCCTACCAGCAAGCTGGTCTTACAAGTTCCATGTAAGGTCCCAAAATTGCCTTGGTCATTTCCAGACCAAGTTATAAGGGGTTAGAAGATCAGGTTGAAAATCCATCACAATAAATTTTTGATCTTTGTTAAATTGCGCCTCGATTATAGCCCACACATAAAAGACTGTAAAGCCTTTTCAGTTAAGATAAAGGCATGATTAAAATCATTGAATAGCAAAACGATCTAAAATTCATTTGGAGTTACAACATCAAAACGAAAATTCACCTGCTGATCAGAGACTATAGCGTCTGGAAGGGAAGAGATTGGCACTTGGAGCTCACCCGTGCGGATTTTTGTTTCTCATACTCAAGAAGTGCCTGCAATTTCATGGGAAAAGGACATTGGATGAAATAAAGGAACATGATTAACCACAAACAAAAAAGTGCTAATTAGTATATTAAATAATTTCAAATCACTTATTATCTTCAACTCTTACATTATGGAATGCTGTATTTTAACCAACATGTGACCAGTCCAACATGTGACCAGTCAAGGCAGAAGTAATAAAATTCTGACTATTAGTAGATTGGAGCACAGCAAACTTCTCCTTGTGATTCTCATATTGGCATAATTTGATGAAGAGTGATATCAACATGGGTTAAGGGCATACTTGATATATTAGTTAACAATAATGTAAATAAAGTACATGCTACACGAGTTCATGGCTACCAGAAATAGTCTAAGCTTCATACATGATAAGAAGCACTTGATGTTTACAAAACATACAACAGGTTGGTGTATTTTGATTGCTGTTATTAGGGGTTGTGGATGTCTCTCCGTATCTCTACCATAAGATTCCCCATTATCCTCAATAAAAGATCTTCAACCTGCTCTTGGAAAGAAGAAAAGATTCTCGCTAAAGAACGTGGTAAATGTTGAAAGAGAGGCATCTTATGGAGCTTTAAAATGGGACTGAAGGCATGAGGTATAAACCTTAAGCAATTTCTTGCTGACTACACAATGAATGGTTTGGCATTAGCCTTCTAATCCTTGAACTTCTGCACTTCTCATAAATTCGGCAAAAAGAACTCTTTAACTTGGAATTTTTTTTAAAAAAAAAAAGATAGAAAGAAGTTCGAATTTATTTACAATAAAATGTAAATAAAAATAACATACGGAAAGAAATTTTGAATTTTAATCTCATTTCCCAAGGAAAAGGATGAAGCTAATTAGTTTAACAACACTATATGATAGATCCAATTTGTAATCTTCCAGTCTAAGCATTACCTTCTCATAGAAATCCGAAATGACCAAGAGACGGTAGTACAGGTCCTGCATGAAAAATGTTGTCCGTCAAGGAATTGGCTAATTGATGTTAACAGATAGAAACTTGAAATTATAGTAACTGCTACCATATTCACAAGTTATGCATAGACTCAATGCACTCATAGAACTAAAAAATGGATGAGTTAAGACAGCTTGTTCAGGCATTCTACAGCAAATGTTTAGAGGTTAGCGACAAAACAGTCTAGCAAACTTAAACTCTAATGACAAAAAAAATGCTGTCAGTGAGTAGTAATTAAATTAGCTATCTGCGAAGCTTCTCCTTATGAGACTGATAGCAATCCAGGGTAACATTGACAGAAGCTCCTGTGGTTAATAAATGTAGATCAATAACAGATACACCTCTAAGAGAGCAAATGGATTTCCTCTTGAAATATGGTCAAGGTATAAGGCTGGGATGGGACAACTCAATGATGAACAGCATGCTAAGGAGCTTTAACTGACTCAAGTTGGATCATCAAACATGTTTCATGCAGCCTTCCCAGTTGAAAATCTCATCATCACAGACCCACAGATTAAATTTGATATTATATGAGGTTTACTAATTTTGAAATTCCACATCACAGTTCCAGCAGTCAAAAGATCCATCAAATCAGAGAATCCCATGAAGATCCGATTGTGAGGAATGATTCCTATCTCAAGAAAACTTTGACACAACAAAAACTTGGAAATCAATAGCCTATGACTCCCTTGGGCCCCACTCTTATGATAAGCTGTCAAAGAATTCCTTCCAAACATGATCAAGGGAAGGAATATCAGATAGAGTTGGCTTTTTATATAATTCCAAGATAGCAAAAAAAAAAAAAAAAACCTGGTGATTGTATCTCCTAGATCTGGTCCAGAAAGTGGAGTGAAAATAACATTCAGCTAACCTACACCCCATTTGGATTTAGAGATTCTAAGAGAAGATAAAAGAGAAATAAGAACCAAAGTCAAAATTCCTGTTTCCTTACAAGAGAAAAGAAGAGGAAGTCCAAATCTCTCATTTGGATGGTTAAATAAGGAAAGAAGCAAAGAAAATGAAAGAACAGGTTTCTTCCCCCTGATCCACCTTTTTAATCTCCCCAAAGTGGAGAGCTTAGGAGAGGAGAATTTTTTTGTCTCTTGCTAGTAAGTTCTCTTGTCTGACTTCTTTTCTTTTCTCCTCCACTATGTGTCTAAACAGAGCATCAGAGAGGAGGGGCAAGGAAGCGTCCAGCAAAGAAGAAATTTCTCTCGTCACATGAAGTGATGGAGACATATTAAGATCCCTTTTATTCCCTCTTTTCTGACTTCCTTACAAGGAGATATATGGGTCAAGTAGGATAATTCCTGTAGCAAATTTAAGTTGTAGATGACGACACACAGATGTTCAGCTTAGGACTCGAGTTGACTTCATAAATGTACCAATGATTGTCAAGTTTTGACCTATGTCTCTGAAGATTTGTATTGGGCGTGGAAGAAGACAATTCAAACAATAAGGTACTTTCTCAAACGTAAAACACTTAAGCTTCGGTTATTGTTCATTCAATTTTGCTAGCTTGAATTTGTAAGCAATAACAGCAGCAATATTATTATTGATCCAAACTTTCAATGGCCCCTCTTTATAAGGAATCAGATTACGTCAGCATGACGCTTGAAAGCAAGGTTTATGTATTAGTTTCAGTACCCATTCCAACATTGAACCAATACAAGCCATAATAAGTATCAGTACATTACAACCATGGGTTCAAATCCCGACAGCATGTCCTGTGGGACACCATGATAGGTTAGCATCCCTAAAGTTGGAATGGGACCGTCCCACCATCATTCTAACATTCTAATCGATGCATCTTGGGACATTTCTTGACCTAATTATTGAGACGATAGGAATGCCGGCGTATCCTGATTCATGAAAAAATCATCGCACAAGATTTAAAACCTTGATCACACCCCTTAACATCAGCATTTGGTATAGGGAGTATACCAAGCAAAGGTTGCTAGTAGTGTAAGGTATGTCTGTACAGACTGATATGGTTTGATACTTCAAACCAAAGTGCACTGTATCGAGAACTAATACAGTTTCGGTACCGAACTGGTACGGTTTGGTACAAGGCATACTGTACCAACCAACAGCATACTGGTAACCCCATACTAAATCAACAACATATCAATTAAGTGAACCAAATGTTCCAACCCGTAAACTATCAATACCAAGTCGAACCAAAAGATTCCAATTCGTAAATGTCCTCCGAATGTCCATACAAGAAGTTGACAATAATTAGAGGATAGTCCTCTCCTAGAGTCCTTCCATAATGGACAGGTGTCGTAACCCTAACAACTAATTAAGTTTTCCTAAATCATTTTAATAAAGTTAGACAATTTCTGCATTTTGATATATCTGCATCTCCTCTTTATCTTGCTAACATTAGATGGAGAAAAGATGGTGACTGTAGCTCATGATATCTTTAATTTCTTGGCAATTTAATCATTGATGCATAATGCATATGAATTTATGACCCAAGTTAGGCATTTTAACAACCTATATGAAGAAGCATGCAACCTTCCCATGGAAAAAATATTTTCCAAGACTGATCAAACACAAGAGGCAACCATCTTTATATTTGTTAATCCAGTCAACGTAAAATTATAATCACACAATATGAACATGAATCCAATAAAGAAAAAGGATTCATAAAGCCACCCCACCTAGTTTGGGATCAAAGCTTTGTTATTGTTACTATTGTGTTGGGTTTTAAGAGGAGTACTTGTAGCCATTGAGGGAGGTATTTGCAAAATCAAACTAGGTTTGATTGCTTAAAAGTTTCAACCATGGTATGTTGTATTGGTGTGTACCACCCTATACCAAGCATACCATATTATACCGATGCTAGACTAAGTCTCGACATGGAAGGCATATCAAATCTCATACACCGAACTAACTCGTGTATCAAGATACCAACACTATATCAATGAGGCACCTATACAAAGTCTAATATCGAGATAGCAAACCTTGATTTCAACTAGTTATATAATTGGGATTATTATAATGATCGATACAAACTAGATCTAATTATGGTGTGTTGAACCCCGAACCAGCCAATTTAAGGCGAGCTGAACCAAACCAGTCAAGAATCAAGATAATTCGCCTATTTAAAATGGCTCATACTATTAGCTCTACTACCAGGTTTGCCTTATCGGATTTCAGGTTCAATCAGATTAAAAAATGATTTGCTATTAAAATTCATCCAATTCTTTAATTCGTTCGATGTTTTCTCCTAAAACCCTAATCCTTCGCCGTCACCCTTGCCTCACTCATCAGAGGTATGCCTCCCCCTACTCTCCCTCTCTCTCTCTTCTTCTTCTTCCAACTTCAAAGCTCTTCTTTCCTTCGCTCTTTTTCTTTTTTTTTCCTTGACGATGGCAGCCCTCTTCCGATGGCCTTCTCTTTTTTTTTTCTTTTTTCAGGCGATAACCAAGGTGGCGATACCTTCTTCTAGCTTCAAAGGCATGCTCTCCTCTTGCTCTTTTTTTCTCTAGCGGGAACGGCCCTCTCTCTCTCCCTCTCCTCCCTCCTCTCTTTCTGTGTCAGTTCATAGTGGTTGAATACAGTATTGTTCAATACCGTACCGAACCGATCGCCGACCGATACATGTACGACTCAACAAACCCTAGATTTGATGCAACACACAGTGCAAGAAGCAAGTTCTATGACCAAAAGGGCCACGTAAAGCTTTGCAAGAGCCAAAAGATTTGCAAGCAAAGATTTCATTGGAGTTTTCTACAAATTCTCATCGAATTTTAGCCAAGTTTCTAATTTGTACCTGAATAATTCTGACATATTTTCTTATTATCGAAGCATATTTTTAGAAAGAGTTTAGATCTCGTAAGACGGGGTTATCTTGATTTTCCTATATAATGGGATGCACCACTATCCCACCTGTTTCAAAATTTAGGATGATGTCATAGGATGTGTTATTCAAGGCACTGTAACAATGGCCAGATGGTCCCAACCCAACACTTTAAACTGTGCCCTGCCCCAAGATGCTATGAACGTCCCACCAAAAGTTGAAACCATGATTTCTATTATGATTTTATACCGGATCCAATGCCCAAATTAGGATTACAGGCCACAATCTCTATATGCTAATACATTATATATAGGTGGCCTTGTTATTAAAAGCACTAGGTGCACTTAAATGCAAAAAAACTCTTGAAACCTAGGCGTAAGACGAAAAGGCGCGCACCAAAGCAAAATAAGGTGCATATTTTTTTAAATAAATAGTAAAATAATTTATATAAACAAATTTATAACATATAATAATAATAATAATAATAAAATAATAATATATTTAACTTATTAGCTCAATAAAAAGCTCCCTCTTTCCTAACTGAAGTCTTTAGTCCCATAATATCTCTCATCCTCTTTCTCAGATGATAACATAATTTTGGTATTCCAACTCTATCTTCCAATTTTTAGCTTTTTTTATAATGTAAGAAAAAAAATTGCATGGAATGGTGCACCATAAAGTGAGCACAATCTAATAAATATGATGAACTTTACAAAACATTACAAATACAGCTTATGAAGAAAGCATTGCTTTTCTTACACCTTAAATCAAAAAAAACGTATGAGATTTACACATCATATGTGCCCAGATGTAGGCCCCTCATTTAGGATATAAGAAGAATCTAACCCTTAGCAACTTGCACCTTAGGCACAGCATGCCTTGGGTGTGCCTTTGACAACAATTGTCTTTGATATGTAAATAAAAAATAAATTTGAAGAAACTTCATAAATCAAAGGGTTTTTCCATCCAATTGGCCTTCGTTTTGTGTTTGATATCCAAGTGTAATTTCCAACAATCAAATAGCCCTTCACTCTTCACACATTACATCAAGTTCTCAGCTCAACAATCACACAATCTGAACATGAGATGCAAGACTAAAATTAACAACACCAACCAAAAACAGATTCCTCAGAAAATAACTTACTTTGGGGGCTTGAAAGACTCTCCCACCTGACGCCACAGCTTGCAAGATGTCACCTACAAAACAATGGAAATATTCATATCAACGAAAGAGCAGCATGAAAAACACTAAACCACATGCACAGTTGCAGTAAATGAATATGAAGTGAGCCTTTTTTGGCATACAGCAAGATATAGATCCATGTCACAACAGGTACAAAAAGAGGATTTTCAGGAAAGTCAGGAATTTCTTGAAAAATAGCACACTGCCATAATTACAATTCCATTGGTTTTCCATATATTCTGCAATTACATGTTGAGATACTATAAATAAAGGGTATTTCATGCAATCCACAAAAATTTAAGGCAAGTCCCAGCTAAAATAGCATCAATCTACCTGGTCATAACCACCCAATCTACTCACTGCCCTCCATAACCTGGTCCCAGAAAAGTGTCAGAAAATTTGTTCATGGTAACAGCAAAGCGAAAATACTAAGAAAAGATTGAAGGCCTGGCACTCACTTGAGGCAATTCAGCCCTTCGCCATAAAACTTAGGAGCCTTGAACTCCATGTTCCTCTCCCTAAAAAAAATTTCAAGCTCCTTCATGAAGGCTGCCTGTTCTTCCTCTGTCCCAGAATCATCACCATCAAGGAAAGAGTGAAAAGTGTATGACTGGTTAGAACTCTCCACACGGGCTGAGGACTCACCACCTTCCTTTTCCTGTTTCAGTGAGGCCTCTGTAAATTCTTCAGAATGAGCTGCATTATTATCAGTTGCAATAGATCTGCCCCATTCTCTAACTGTGCATTATCCAACTCGTTCTCCTTGCCAGGCTTGATATCTAATGCCTCATTGTGATCTGAGGCACTGTCCTTCTCAGTCAGCGGACCAGGATCTTCAACATTTTTTTTTATTTCAGGCAGTATGCCATCGTTTCTAGCAATCTGTTCGATTGAAGCGGGTTCCTGAGAAGCTCCTGCAAAAGCTTCTGTTTGCAACTCAGAGTTCTGCGCCATAGGGTTCTCAATTAAAGGCGAGAAGTCCTCATCCTCAGCCTCCTCGTTCATCTGCTCATCTTCTGAAAGTTCCGGCATTTCTTGTTCTGATGATTCACTACTATCTTTTGCCTCACTCATCTCAATAACTCTCTTCAAACCGACCCAAACTCTATAACAGGACTAAACTCCACGAATTTCCTGAACCAAGTAACGATTAAAATCTTCTTCCAAAACCCTACTTCACTCTTGATCCTCTTTGCAACCCAGCACAGCCCTGAACTCCGCAGAACCAAGCAAAAACCCTAGTCCTTCTCTCAAACAGAATCACAGAAATGGAGAGAAACTCTGCAGAAAAGCCCCTCAAAACATTCCACCTCTCTAAGGATTGCCGAAAAACCCTAACTTCCAATGACTGGAAAGAAAAAGCTCCGACTTTTCCCAATCTCTTAAGACAAAACCCAGAAACCTAAGTCCTAGTTCCCCTTCTTCCTCGCACCCCGCTTCTAATACCAAACACCCCCTCCACCAACAAGATTCAGAGTCCTAATTTCTTTTTGATTGATAGGAAATCCAAAAGCTCTCAAGAACGGAGCCAACAACAGAAAACTAAGAGGAACAAAAAGAGAGAAAATCGCTTAAAAGCTCTAAACTTCTGCAGAGAAGAAGAGGAAAGAAGAGAACTTAGCTTCCTTGAAACGCCGTTCCTCCAGCCGACCAGAAACCAGGAGGAAAGCAAAGGCTGTAAGAATGGCTGAGGACTCGGAGCTCCAGACGGGTCCCGAGCGCGACAGGGTATCACTCGAGGCCACTTCAAAAACCCTAACCCTAAATCCTTGGACGCAGTGGCGCGGAAGGGAACGGCATCTCGGCACTTTCAGTTTTTTGCAGGGAGGTGACTGAGATCCGATCACCGCCCGTCTTCGACCCTCCAAGCTAATATATTCCCCGCTGAACCGGCAGTGGACCGGGACCGGTTCAGCGATAGCCGGTTCCGGAACGGCTCTTTCATCTGGTACAATGCACCACCATCGCCGGCCATGCATGGTAATACGCTTCCAAATTTTTTTTTTTTTTTTTGGTGGTTTAATTCTTACTATTTTAAGTTTTTGAGGTTTATTTTCACATTTACTACTTTCCTTCCTTTTTATTAATCCTTATCAGGTATATCACCATAGATATTAACCGGCATTTTATTAGAGATTAAGTTAATTTAGACTAAATTAATTCGATTTTAACCTATTGTATTATATTTATATTTATGACTAGAGTTACCGTAAAACACTCGTATTTTATACTTATGATTTACCTAAAATTTATTTTATTCCAAATTAAATTGTTTTGCTTTGTATATTTGTGTTACTATCCTTTTTAAAATATCTATTTATTTTAGAATATATTTATTGTTTATTTTTTCATTGAAGGATTTATTAATTTTTAGCATTGAATGGATTTAATAGAAATAAATATATCAAAAAGGGCTTGATTCTTTTTTTTCTTTTTTAATCCTTGGCCAAGAATTTAATGATTGAGGACATTGAAAGACAATCTATTCTTTATTACGTAATACATTATTTTTAGATCTATTTTAATAAAAAAAATATTTACTTTATTAGAGTACGTGCACTTTGTAGTTAATCAAAAAAAAAAATATTATGACTTTTGAGCAGTTTTGATGAAATGAGAGATTTAGTGAGAATACCAACATCATAAGCATAAAAACACCTTATAATAAATAAATCCATGCCTAATATTTACTTATTGATACGGCTGACCCTGGTGGTATTATCTTTTACATGATTTCAAAGATAATGATGTGATAAAAAACCTAGAAAAGAACTTTGGCTCCGGCCTTAGCACGGCCTCCAGCGACGGCCTTTGGCTTCGGCTCAACGGCCTCCAGCGATGGCCTTTGGCTCCGGCCTCCAGCGACGGCCTTTGACTCTAGCCTTTTGCTCCGGCCTCCAGCGACGGCCTCCAGCAATGGCCTTTGGCTCCGGCCTCCAGCAACGGCTTCGATCCTAACTTGGTGTCTTTCTTGCATGCACAATGACCGCCTCAGGCAACAGATCCCAAGATTCGAGGTCTATTGCCATGTACCTCGCTCACTGAAATCACGGGCAAGTGCTACCACGATCGGCAGTTGCCGCTACAAGTGGCCCTCATCCAGCAATGATTTAACCACTCGTCGTTCAAAGAAACTTATCTCAACATAGAAGATTCGACGGTTCCAAGAGAACGAGGTAAACGGGACCCCCCAGACAGGTACAAGAGGAGGACCCGAGCTCAATGCAAGGGGATCTCTTTCTCTCTCCCGATCTATCGCTCTCTATTTCTCAACTATTATCTGACTACTACAAAACTGAGCGACAAGTTTACTTACTTGAGCATCGGAGGATCCTTGCCGGGGTCACCGGCCGGGACTTCTTGCAGGGTTTCGAAGAAGGGAGACGACCCCTCCATCCCACTTGAAAGGCCACACGAATCTCGGCATGCCCATCGCTCATCACGGTTAATTTGTCCGCATCAAACATAATACATGTAATATAGAGATAATAGATTCTTGCACCTATGAGTTTACTTTTGACTATATATTACATACGCCAAGCATCCGCTATAAAATGTTAATAAATCTTTTTTTTTTTTTTTTAAGAGGAGTATCATTAGGGGTTTTGGAGTAGTCCAAGTTTTCAAAAGTTTTTTTTTTTTTTTCTTTTTTCTTTCTAGGACTATAATAAGATGATTTAAAATTAGAAAACATATTTTATGTAAGAATTTTGTAAATATTCTTCACAAAATTTATAATATGTCTGAGGACTATTAGTTTGACTTTACTTAGGGACTTTTTTTATTCAATAATATTTCAGTTTTTTGATTTTCTAATATGATTTTTCAACTATAGTTCCTATCTATATAAGACTTGCTCCACATCCTACTCTAATGATGTTTTATGGTACCCAAGATTTAATTTATATATTATATGAAATAATAAAATAAGTATTAAATAGTGAAATTGTGTTTTGTTCAAGCTAAACAGATATATATAGGTATAAGCTTTTAAGTAATAATTATTGTCCTTCAATGATATTAGCATGATGATGACGATATGATATTATTAATAATATTGTTATTATTACAATTATCATTATCTATTTTTTTCTTAATTTTTTAGAATTGATTTCATGAATCTATATCCATGTTTCAAAAATTTTGATTTTTTTTTTTTTGTTGACGTAGCATTAACACTTTATCTATCTCATGTGGATCCAAGCATCAACATCGTTGTAGCAATAATAACAACAATAAAAATAAAAATTTTATTAGCCTAGCATTAACACTTTACCTATTGTAGGATGAGAATAGCTACCATTTTTTAATAATAAATAATTAATTTTATATTTATATATTTATTATCGATAAATATATAAAGTATCTTATATTAGAAAATATTGTAATGTAGTATTAAATTTTGTCCAATATGATAGTAATAAAACCTTAACTTAAAAAATTCAATAGAAACAGGCTAGTCAAATAATAATTCTAATAAATATTTAACCATATCAGATATCTTTGTATATTTCTCAAAAATATTTTAAAAAGTTATAGAAATTAAAAGAGCAGTAGCGGAAACAAGTGAATCATAAATGGAGAAAAATTCAAAACTGGATTGACCATGGCAACTGGCGGCAAGCAATCATTGGACGAAGGATTGCGGCCCAGCCATTTACCGCGAGTGACGAGATCCGTGCCCCGGGTGAAGCGACTCTCGCGTGAGTGGTTGCAAGAGTGTTCTTGGATCGAGGAAAGTGTTAAACAAAAGCTTATCTCCTTGGGGTCTGATTGAGCTTGAACCCAATTTCCAGCTGTAAAATTTCAAGGCAGTCTTGGCTTGATTTTACGTTGAAAAGTTTTTGTATATCCCCTCTGATGATGCAGCATATTTTATATCTAATATGATAATTTATTTGCATATGAACTCATACTAAAAGGCTTATTCATGAATCCCATATCATTCACTGATGTATGAACGAATCATCGCGCTCAGTACACATCTTGCTGCACTGGAACAGTGTACCAAGACTTTTCTTTTTATGTTTGATTAAACTTTATACCTTTTGAAACATTGAGTGAAGGTTAAATCAAGTTTGATTTGAGCCCAAAAATTATTGTAACAGCCTATGATTCATTAAATTGTTATGCTATTATAATCTATACACATTAGGTCATCACATCATAGCTTATAATAGTACGATGAGTATTTAGATATTTAAATAAGATGGTGTTTAATTCATGATAATAAAATATTAATACTAGAAGTTTTATATTCCTAGTAATTTTATACTTAATAATCAAATTTTTAGAAATAAAAAATTATCGTATTTAGTTCATAATAACAAAATGTGGCAATAAATTTATCATATTTTTTAATTTTATTATAAATCTTTTTATCTTTTACGTGGCTCTTTTTTTTTAGTTGGAATATAAAATGCTTTGATAGAAATCAAGATTCTTTATAAATTAATTTAAAAATAATATATATATATATAATATAATACACATTATAATATTATTAAATATATCATTATATAATATATATAAATATATAATATATAAATATTTAGCAATATATTATATAATAATTTTATATGCAAGAAGTTCATCAATATTAATAATTTAAAATTTAAAATTTACATATCATTATATAAATATATAATAGTTTTAAAATATTAAATATTTAAATATTATTTAGTGTAAATTAAATATATAATTAATTTAATAATTACTAAATATTTGTATGAAAGTTAAGAGTATAATTTAAGAATATTAGACTTTGGTAATCTCATATACCCATTTTTTATATCGAAATAGATTATAATAATTTATAATAATCTTAGATTATCAAAAATCAAATATTATCGTTCAGATCATCATGCCTATTTGCCAAATATGAGAATCCACATTATAATATGAGATTATCAAGACAAACTACTATAAACAAATGGCCTCTAAGTGGCCATGCTGTCCATCTACTTCTTAATATTTATGTGCAATTTTAAACCATTAACACATAAAACCTATCTAAAATAATTTCTGGTCTTGAAATAGAAGGATTAAATTTGGTTTATTACATTCGATTCAAGCTTGAATGAGTCAAGAATAAAATTGAATCTAAGCCCTTCAGAGGAATTCATAACTAGCTTCAAAGTCTTACAATAGCCTATTTCTACTATGCTAGGAAAATGAAAATTTAGATCCTATTTCGCAAGACCTTAAGCAATGCATGGAACATTTGGTATTCACAAAAAATATATTAATCTTTAATTATAATTAGAGGTTTTGATTTGATAATATAAATAACTAATATGCATGATTAATAAAATATATCCATTCTATTAGTATATATTGATAAGAGTGTTTAAAACATTATTTTCTACATCTACTAAAGAAATATTATGTTTGCGGTTAGTCATAATAGCTACAAATAATTTACAAAAGATAAGAAACGATTTTTTTGTGAATTATATAGAAAATTATACATTATTTTAAATATAGTTAATATGATATTATTAATTATATTAATATTAATTATATATTACACATATGATATTATTAATTATTATTATTATATATTATTATTATATTTATAATTATTGTAATAATATAATATGAGCATGCTATATGTTATACTATTAAATATTAATAATACCATAATATTAATGATGTTATAGTAATATATAATTAATATTATATTATTATTTATATTTGTTATACATAAAAAATATGTAATTTATATATTTACATTATAATAATATATATTACATTATATATTATATATAATATAATAGTAGTTTATTATAAGGTTGTAATATTATTGTAATATTGTAATATATGATAATATAAATATATTATCATATCATTAATAATATTATATATCTTATATTGTAATATGTAATTTATATTACATAATATTATAATATATTATAATATTATACATTCCTTTCTAGCAAAGCATACTGGCCTTCTCTTTTTTGGCAAAAAGTTCTTCTAAATGGTCAACTAAAGAGATTAGTTCTCTTTTTTTTCTTAAGAAGAGTTCTTCCAGTTAAATCGATTCTCTATTTGAGTGAATCAGCCTTTTCTTTCTCAATGAGAAAAGTTCTACCGAGTCAATAGATTGGACCAACCTTTCTTTTTTCCTAAAAGAAGTTCTTCTAAATGGGTTGGCTCTCTGAAGTACAGAGTAGATCGACCTTCTCATTCTTAGGGAAGAGAGTTCTTTCGAGCGGGTTAATGTTAGGACCGGCTTTTTTTTTCTCCCAAAAAAAATTATTACAAGTGGGTTAACTATTTTGATAGAGTAAATCGACCTTCTTCCTCTTAGTGAAGAGAGTTCTTTTGAGTGGGTTAGCAAATGGGAATAGCTCTTTCTTTCTTTTAAGAAGAGTTCTTCCAAATGGGTTGGCTCTCTAGTAGAATAGAGTGGCATTCTCTTTATTAACAAAGAGAGTTCTTCCGAGTGGGTCTATAGATAGGATCAGATCTTTCTTTCTCTCAAAAAGAGTTTTTCTAAATATGCCGACTCTTCTAGAAGAGTAAAACAACCTCTTCTTTCTTAATGAGAAGAGTTTCAAACAAGTCTTTAAAAGATGATATGCATTATTCAAGCCATAGGCCAGTCGTACTTTGCTTCTTAGGTGTTTCTTGTTCGCTTCAATTTTCCAACCTCTAAGAGGGGCATCTATTATCTCAAATATACTTTCCGAGGTAGCCTTTTTATATAAAATTTTCAATCTCATTCTTTGAATCGTGGCACTCAATGTCATGATCATGGTCATTTACAACTTTGACGTAGTAAGTTGACCATAGCTACCTTCATGCTAAGGTGAGCTCCTCAAGTTTTGGGTTTAGGTTCAAACTTCACTTCTTTTTGCTTCACTTCGGATATTCTTGATCAGAGCATCTCTTTTGCTTAAGAGAAGATAGCGAATGACCTCATTTTTTCCTCTAGAAGCTTTCTTAATGTACTTCTTATCTTTGCTCAGAAGTTTAGCCGCATCTTTTAGCTCCTTCCTAAGGGTGTATTTGGTTACTATTTTGGGATCACCTCAATGATCTTAGATCACTGGTGATTCTAATCCTAAAATGATATGATTCTCAGTAATTAAAGATCATCATATTTGGTATAATATATCATAGTAATCAAAGATCATCGATGACTAACATCACTATATCATAATATATATAACTAATATTATGTTATAATATTATATACATAATATAATATAGTGCAATATATTACATTGTATTATATTTTATTATATAAATAATATAATATATTAATTTTATATATTATATTATATATAATTATTACTATTATAATATATTTATTATAAATAAGGGATGTTTTGGCCTATAAGTTTTAGTCTAAGATCACTACAAGGGGTGATCTAAGATCACTCCCTTGAGGTCAGTAATAGGATCACTTTCTTGAGAAGTGATTTATGAGGTACGGGTGATCTTGGATCACTACCATGTAGGATTATCCCAGTGCAATCAAATAAGGTGATCATATCACCATCCTATAGATCTCAGTGATCCCAAGGGTATCAATTCATACCAAACACACCTTAAGTGGGGCGTTTGGTAGCAGATAATCTATCCAGATGTAATTTAAAAGGGTCCCATCAGATAACCATGTTTGGTACGTATTTTAAATGACAAGCTATCTTGCAGTGGTAATCTGGATTACCACTTAAGTGGTAATCCAATTTACTTTAGGGGGAGGTGGCTATCCACATTACCGGCTATGTTGTAATCTAATAAGTTTTTCTTTTGACAAAATTGCCCTTGCCTCTTTTATAAAAATAAAATTATCCCTTCCTTCAAATAATTAAATTAATTAAAAAAATTAATTAAAAAATTAAAACAACAAATTAAATTAATTTTAAAAATTATTTTTTTAATTTTTTAATTAATTTTTAAATTAATTTTTAAATATTAAATTAATTAATTAAATTAATTAAAATTTTATTTAAAAAAATAAATTTTTATTTTTTTAAATTTTTTTTAAATTATTATTTTATTTTATTTTTAAAATATTAAATTAAATTAATTAAAAAAATTAATTAAGATTTTTATTTTTAAATTAATTTAATTTTTAATTTTTTAAATTAATTTCAAAACATAATTTTTTAATTTTTAAAATTAAATTTTGAATTAATTAAAAATTTTTGTTTTATAAATATTAAATTAATTAATTAATTAATTAATTAATTAATTAAAATTTTAATTTTAGAAAATAATTTTTTATTTTTTAAAAATTAATTTTTAAATTTTTTAAAAATTAATTTTTAAATTTTATTTTTAAAATATTAAATTAAATAAATTAAAAAATAATTAAATTTTTTATTTTTTTATTAATTTAATTAATTTAATTAATTTAATTAATTTAATTAATTTAATTTTTTAAAATTAATTTTTTTAATTTTTAATTAATTTTTAATTAATTTTTTAAATTAATTTTAAATTTTTTTTAATGAATTTTAAAATTTTATTATTTAAATATTCAATTAATTAATTAAATTAAATTAAATTAATTAAAAAATAATTTTTTTATTTTTTATTTTTTTTAAATTAATTTTTAAAAAATTAATTTTTTTAATTTTTATTTTTTAAAATATTAAATTAAATAATTAAATAAATTAATAAATTAATTAAATTTTTTATTTTTAAATTAATTTAATTTTTTTTTAAATTTAATTTTTAATTAATTTAATATTTAAAAAATAAAATTAAAAAAATAATATATCAATTAGTCTATTATTAATTTTTTTTTAAAATTAATTTTTTTTATTTTTTTAATTAATTTTTAAAATGAAATTTAAAATTTTTTAAATTAATTTTAAAATTTTATTTTTTAAATATTAAATTAATTAATTAAATTAATTTAAAAATATTTTTTTAAAAAATATTTTTTTTATTTTTTAAAATTAATTTTTTTAAAAAAATTAATTTTTAAATTTAATTTTTAAAATATTAAATTAAATTAATAAAAAATTAATTAATTTTTTTATTTTTAATTAATTTAATATTTAAAAAATAAAATTAAAAAAATAATATATCAATTACGCTATTGATCTTAATTAATTTTATATAACAAAATATTAAAAAATAAATTATTTTTAAAATATAATAAATAAATTATGATAATTGAAAGTTTAAGAATAAAAAAAATTGAATAAATGTTTAAAGATTAAAAATATATTTTAATATTAAAAAAATAATTAAATCTAGTATATTATACTTATATAAATACTTCGATTTAGGAATATTTTGAGGTATTTTAAAAATTTTTAATAGATTTGATTTAATATATGAATTTGATTTAGGGGTATTTTGAAAATTTGATGTTATATGACTGGTAATCTGTTTGTCATACCAAACACAGTAATCAATATTATTGTAACATTATCTGTGCATACCAAACATAGTCATCAACATTACTGTCAATCCATCTAGTGGTAATCTATCTTATAGGTAATCTACATTACCATTCAGAATTGCTGGCAATGCACCAAAAGCAACCTAAGTGAGAAGACAAAAAGTTGAATAGTGAATCCAATAGCTCATGATGCGGGGTAAAATCGTCATTGCATTAATATCCATGCATATGACAAAAAGGCTGGAATCATTTTTGATTTTTGACTTGTTGGCCCAGATGGCAACCCAAGAGAAGAGGGTGAATTGGATTCTTAAAAAGTTCAACACTTAAAAATAATTTCATAAAATAATAGTGCACAAGGATATATGCAATGAGCAGGGTGCTAAGAGTGTAAAACAGAGTGTACAAGATAGAGTAGAGAGAAAGAGAAACAAGCACGATAAACATAAAAAAATTATAGTGGTTCGATGTTAGCTACACCTACATCCACTCCCAAGAAACTCTTGGGCTCACATTATAATCACCCTGATTACAACAGAATTATTTTGCAAGCTCACAACTCAAACTTCTTGTTTTACAATAGAATCATAACGAATCCAACCGATTTTCACAAGTTCACCAGCACAAAACTACCACAAGCTTTCTAGCTTGAACAAGGCTAATTTGCCTCCCTTGATTCAATCCCCTGATTGAATCAATCAACAAAAATAACTAAAAGATAGTTACAACAAATATAAAGCTCCTTAAATGAGCAAATATGATAATATAATCAAGATAGAAATAGAAAAGTCTGATTTAGTAGATATCTGAAATTGGACTTTTCTTTTTGTCCTCTATTCCTGTGAGATAATCTTCCTCAAGATAGAATTGAAGCTTTTAAAGAAATGTTGAAGTAGAGGCTCTTGAAAAACTAGGGCTCTCTTCTTTCCTTTTTGATTTGAAGGAAATCCTTCAAAGTTGGCTTTCGAATGCTTTGAATTTCTTTAAACTCAGTTTCAAATAAAAGGGATTTCAAACTTTTTTTTTTTTGATTTCTCTCTCTGGTTCTATATTTCAAAATGGTCAAATGGCTTCTCTTTTATAATATCATCTAAATTCACTTTTTGATGAAAACTAGCCGTTAAAAGTACTGAGGATGTGTTTAGCACGAAAGAAAAAAGAGACGTTGAAATTTGTTAGAGAAAAGATAAGCTCTAGAGTCGTCTCTGACACTTCTGAAATTCGTCTTTGACAGGTTAAAGTCGGCTCTAAAAAGATCTGGAGTCGGCTCTAACTCAGAATGTTCAAACCGAAAACTTTTGGTCATCGCGGAGTTGGCTCTGTCTTTTTGAGGGGTCGACACTCTTCTCGTGTTGGAGTCGGCTCTAGCGAATGCGGGAGTCGGCTCTAATGAAGCCCTAAAAAACTACTCTCTGCATAATCATTAGAGTCGGCTTTAATTCTTTGCAGAGGTCAGCTCTAATTCAATGCATAAATGAGACTCTCTGTATTTCGATTAGAGTCAGCTCTAATCTATGCAGAAGTTGGCTCTAATCCATGCCGAAGGGCCAAGCTATTCCAATACGCTCTGGAGTTGGCTCTGATTTCTGAACTTGACACTTGATACTAGACACGGAATCAAACTCAATTTCCTTGGATTTTGATAATTAAACAATTTAAATTCCTGAAATACTTAATCAAAATCATTAGTAACATAAGAAATATATTCAAGTAATTTTTTATTATTCATCAAAATTAATAATTGGATCAACAATCTCTCCCTTTTTATGATAACAAAAATACTGAGTATATGCATATAAAATTAAATTTTAAACTTTAGCTTAAATAAATATTTAATCAGAGTGATAGTAAACAAAATTTCAACATGATTAACTTGAACAATGACTTCATTTCAAATATTTAGTTCAACTATTCCACGAATTCAAAATTTTATCCAATGATTCATACAATTCGAATTAATCAATTCAAATTATCAATTCAAGTCATTCAATGTAAATTAGATAGGTTCTAAACAATTAATTGGATTCAAATCTTAATTCAAAATTTAATTTAAATAAGATAAGCTCCTGCTGAGTATTGCTCCCCCTATGCATGTGCATGATAATCAATATGCATATACAACTCTCCCTCTTTTTTGTCATCAATAAAAAATAAGGAAGCATAGGTAGTCCTTGCTCAGGATAAAATACAATTCAACCAAATTAGAATCAAATATCATAAGAAGACAATAATTTCAAAAATATCAAAGAACTTTTCATTAAGATATAAAAACTTCATACATCTTCATCGATTACATAAAGCGAAGTACAAGTCAAGTGAAGTACAACATAGTATAAAAAAAAATACAATATAATAACATGACATAATTTTTAGTGAAATCCTAAGTACAAGCTAGGATTACTATAAGATTCTAACTAAGGATTTCTAAAAGTAAGCTAAGCTAGATTGTCTGGATTGGATTGGCTTGGATTGGCTCAGCAGGAGAGACAGGGATTTTTCACTTCAATCCAATTCTGAGAAGTTTCTTCAATTCAGCTAAAATTTCTTTAATTCCTCCTACTTGAGTCTTGCAATAGTCCTTCATCAGCTCTTCAATCTAGGATGAGGCATTCTTAATATTAACTTGAAGTTCTGCAGAAGACTTTGCATAACATCTGATTCTTCTATAATGCCTTTGATTATGTCCAAAATATGCTGCAACTCAATTTTCAAATTAGCAGCAGAGGAATTGATTGAGTTTTCAATCTTTTCAACTTTTTCCTTCAAGAGATAAACTAGTTGCTTCATATTTAAAAACTGATCCTGAATACTTTCATTTATTCTTTTTTCTTGCTCAGCCAAAGTAGACTTCATAACTTCTTTAATTTGCATTATTTGCTCTGTTGTGAAGGCAAAGGATGATACTGTAGGTGCTGCGATGGAGGTGCTGGTGGAGAGCTAGGTTCAGTGGAGGTCCAAAACAGAGGATCCATGTGCTAGTGCCGAGGGCCTAGGAACCTCCTCAATGTCATCATCAACATCAACCCTGATCCTCTGATTGGCTCAGCCACATCGATCTATCTCCTCCTTTCCCTTGACCATTAATCTTTCTGAATCCCATGCGGTGAAGAGTAAAATGTTGTAGTATCAGTGTGGCTTAATTTCTTTTAAAGCTCATTGTCTAGGATATCTACCCTTGGCTTCTAAACTAGTGTTAATACCATTCCATAGGATAGGGTGAATCTCTTCTTCATCCCAACCTTCGCCATATATCCAATCATCATTATGGTCAAATTGATTGGATGTTCATTCAGCACACATGATTGCTACATCTCTTTCAGAAACATACTCAAATCTTCGGTTTTTTAAAATAAAATCCTACTGCATATATGTAATAGTCTTAGCTCCAAACTTAATTGATTGACAAAATTTCTTCAAATTCAGTGACCTTTCTTTCCAATATTCTTGATAAAGCATTACATCTATCAGTAGGATGAGCGACCGTAAAATTAGCAATAGGCATTTCTAAAATATTTTTCAGAATTTCAAAGGTTATGTGAACTGGTACCTCTCACATAACTCACTAAACCACCATCTCCTCTACCAACATTATTGTAAAATTCTTTACAAGGGCAAGTAGGTGGAAACATCTAATGAGCACACTTTCTCCCATCCCATATTTCTCAGAAGTCTCTCAATCTCAAAACCCTCAAAGTCCAGGAAGTGAAAATCTACCTTTCTCTCCCATTTTGATCGCCTTTCAGCCAAGAAATCATGAGGTGAGGGTGGAGATGGATGCCTCCAGTGTGGAAGTGGAAGAGGATGATGAAGTGCTCGGTGAGGATGGCCTTGCCGGACGTCATACGGACCGTCTTCTTGTGGTGATGGTGACTCCAATGGAGGATGCACGGGGTTTGGGTGCCATTAGAGATCAAAGGAAGTTGAAATCAAAGACATTTTAAAGTTTGAGTGGAGTATAAGAGAGTTTAGATAATTAGAGTCGATTTAGTTTGAAAAAGTCTCAGCTCTGCCTAGAAATAGTGACATGGACCACTTAGAGTCAGCTTTGTAAAGCATAGAGTCGGCTCTAAGCTGATACAAAAGTCAGCGCTCGAAATAGAGTCGGCTCCTATAGTAATTAGAGTCGGCTCTAATGAGCAGATAGAGAGTTGTAAACTCTCGAGTCGACTCTAACTCCAGTAGTCGGCTCCACGATAATTTCAATGAGAAAATAAGAGTTTCAAGGATCTAAAACTTGTTTTCAAGGAATCAAACATTTAGATGATTTTTCTTAGAAAATAAGAAAGTTTTCAAGAAAATAAATTGAAATCTAGATAATCATTCTTAGGGGTTTCAAATATATTCCAATAATGGATCACAAACACCTAATTCTTCTTTAAGATAACAAAATCTCTATTCACTTAAGGGTTTTAAATTTATCAGCTATTTATCTTCAGTATATACATAATCAAGATAAACATCATAGTTAGCAACATGTTCTCTAATGAAATGATGTCTAACTTCTATATGTTTAGTTTTTAGAATGTGAATTAGGTTTTTAGTAAGGTTTATTGCACGAGTATTGTCACATTCAATTGAAATTTTTATCAAGTGTGATGCCATAATCTTCAAGTTATCGCTTAATCCAAAGGATTTGAGCACATCAACTTTTAGCTGCACATATCAGCTTCAGCAGTTAATAATGCAACTGAATTTTATTTTTTACTAAACCAAAAGATTAAGTTTACTGCCTAAGAATTGGCATGCACCACTTGTGCTTTTTCTATCTAGTTTACAACTAACAAAATTAGAATCAAATATGCAATCAAATCAAATGATGAGTCTCTAGAATACCATAATCTTATATTTTTAGTACCACTTAAGTATCTGAAAAAAAAAATTTACAGCAATTAAGTGATTCTCTAGGATCAGATTGTTATCTAGTACATAAACATACAACAAACATAATATTAGGTCTACTAACTGTTAAATAAAGTTGAGAGCTAATCATACATCTATAAAGCTTTTGATCTACTTTCTTACCATCTTTATCTTTGTCGAGTTTGCATGAAGGACTCATTGGTATGCCAAAGGTTTGATAATTTTTATTCTAAACTTCTTAAGAATTTTCTTCGTGTATTTTGTTTGGTTAATAAAAGTTCCCTCTCTTTCTTGTTGATTTGAAGTCCAAAAAAAAATTCAGTTCTCCCATCATGCTCATTTTAAATTCTTCCTGCGTTAGCTTAGCAAAATCTTGACAAAGAAGATTGTTAGTAGCACCACATACTATATCATCAACATAAATCAGTACCATTAATAAATTCTTTCCTTTTCTTTTCAAAAATAGAGTTTTATCAACATTGCCTCTAGAAAAAATTATTTTCAATCAAAAGTTTACTGAGTCTATCATACCAAGCTCTAGGTTCTGTTTTAAACCATAAAGTGCTTGTGTAGTTTAAAAGCATAATTTGAAAATTCATAATCTTCAAAACCAAGTGGTTGTTCAACATAAACTTTTTCATTTATAAAACTATTCAAAAATGCACTTTTTATATCCATATAAAATAAGTTAATGTTCATGTAACATGCAAATGCAAGTAATAACCTCATCGCTTCTAATCTAGCAATGGGTGCAAAGGTTTTATCAAATCTTTGTCTAACTTATTTCTAAATACCCATTTGGATCCTATAACTGGATAATCTATTGGTCTATCAACTAAGGTCCATACTTTATTCCTAGTAAACTGATTTAATTCTTTTTGCATAGCTAACATCCAATAACTATCCTTTTTAACTTCCTCAATTGTTTTGGGCTCTATAAGACACAATGCAAGATGATTATTGATATTTCTCATGGATGATCTAGTTCTTACACCTTGAGATGGATTACCTATGATTAGGTCCTTTGGATGACCATAAGCATATCTTCAATCTCTAGGTAGATCTGTATTATTACGAGTAGTATCATCATCCTTAGATAAGTCATCATCTTTTGCTTCATATTCATGATCTGAAGATACATCAACATTTAATTTTTTAAAATCTCTTCCAAGGATATTAGTATCTTCCTCGTCATCTTTCTTTTTCAAACTTGATGCTAAAGACTCATCAAACACTACATGAATTGACTCTTCTACAATCAAATACTTCTTATTGAATACTCTATATGCCTTGCTAGATATAAAATATCCTAAGAATATACCTTTATCTAACTTGACATCAAACTTTTCTAGATTGTCCTTTTCATTATTATGAATGAAACATTTACAACCAAATGCATGAAAATAGCTAATATAGGGTTTCCAATCATGTTCATAGGAAGTGTTCTTAAGAATTGGTCTAATCAAGGCTCTATTTAGGATGTAACATGCTGTGTTTATAGCTTTCGCCCAAAAATATTTGAGAGTTGGCTTTCACATAGCATGGTACGGGCCATGTCTTCTAAAGTCCTATTTTTTCTTCTACCAATCCATTTGTTGAGGTATCCTGAGTGCTAAAAAATTACAATGAATGTCATTTTCAATGTAAAAATTTTTAAATAAATAATTTTCAAATTCAGTCCCATGATCACTTCTAAGAGACACTATGGCAGTGTTTTTCTCATCTGTGACTTTCTTGAAGAATTTCAAAAATACCGAGAAGTCTTATCTTTATGCTAAAAATAGTATCCAAGTGAATCTAGAATCTACTATTAAAACTATATTTCTTTCCTCCTAAACTAGTGGTTCTAGTAGATCCAAAAAGGTCCATGTGTAGTAGCTCGAGTGGCCTAGAAGTTGAAACAATATTTTTAGATTTGAAAGATTCCTAGTTTATTTTCCAAATTGATATGCATCACAAACTCTATTATTTTCAAAATCTAATTTTGGAAGACCTTTAACCAAATCCATTTTAAGCAATTTTGAAATCAAGTGTGTGCTTGCATGACCCAATCTACGATGCCATAGCCACCCATCTCATTCACCTTAGCATTATCAGCAACAAGGCAATGGTTACTTGTAAATAAATTATCCAAGTAATTAAGTATATATTGCTATTTCTATTTTCAACAAAGATAATGCTATTGTCAATGGGATTAGATACCGTGCAAATAGATGCTTGAAAGAAAACTTTGAATCCTTTATCACATAGTTGGCTAATGCTAATTAATCAAATTGTATTTCAAGCCATCAACGTATAAAACATTCTCAATAAAAGTGGATGGAGTGATCTAAATTTTACCAATACCCATTATGTGACCTTGACTATTATCTCCAAAGATCATCATTCCACATTTTTGGTTTCAAGGGTGATGAATTGATTTTTGTCATCCATCATGTGTCTTGAGCAGCCGCTGTCAAATACCATTTTCTTTTTAATCCTTTGGCTGCAAGACACTCCTACAAAGCAATCACATATTATATTTAGGTACCCAAGCTTTCTTGGGTCCTTCATTGTTAGTAGCAGCAAATATAGTTCCTTTTGAAACCCAAATCATCTTACCTTTATAACAAGCATTTACATGAAATATTTTATGATTGCAAACATGGGATTTATGCCCTTTCTTACCACAACAAAAACAGAAAATACCATTTTCAACGATTTCTTAACGAAGAAATTGTTAACAAGTTTTTGTTTCTTATATGGTTTGTATCCCAAACCAGCCTTATCAAAAATAGCTCTTTGATTATTCAAAGTAAGTTAAATCTTTCTGAGCTTTGTGTAAATTTGTCAACAATATTCTTTATTTTTTAACTTTATTTTTCAAATTCTGATTTTCGATAGAAATCACATTTTCCTCTTTTTTTTAATTTTACTTTCAGATTTTAGCTTTTCAATCTCAATGCTAAATTTATCTTTCTTTTTGAGAAGATTTAAATTTTTAGTTTTTAAAATCCTATTCTTTGTTCCATAGTTGTCAGATCTGGTCTAGACATTAACCTGGCCAAGGGCTTGGGTCACCGGATCAATGGTTCAAGCGTTCGATCACTGGTTGAACCATCGATCAATTATTTTAATATAAAAATATATTTATATTAATAAAAATTAATTTTTAATAAAAAATTTAAGATTAACATGATAATAAAATCCATGACCCTATTCGATTCGGGTTGGGTTGACTGGTTCATGGGTGAACTGGATGGGTTGACCAAATTATTTCGGATCACTTACACATCTGGTTTTATATTAGAACCGGATCGGCTTGGCCTCCGGTCCCAGTTCAACCGATCCAACCGACCGGTTCAGTCTGGTTCTGACAACTATGCTTTGTTCTTAAAATTTTAAAATCACTAAGCAATTCAATGAAAGCATCATAAAGTTTATCAAAGTAAAATCCTAAGTAGGACTTTTAGAACTTACCTCTTCTTTATTAGCCATAAGACATATATTAGCAACTTCTTGTTGTTCATCTTCGGATGAAGATTTCTCATTGTCGCTCCAAGTTGCAACATACGCTTTCTTCTTCTTTCTAAGTCTCTTTTTGAGCTGAGAACATTCAGATTTATAATGTTCAGGCTTCTTGCATTTATAGCATATTACGAGATCTTTTTCTTTCTCTTTATCCATTTCCTTATCTTATTTCAATTTGACACCAATTTTTCTTTTGTGAAATGGCCTCCTTCTTTGCATGAATATTTTGAACTTTCTTACAAGGAGAGCGGTGTCATCGTCATCTTCATCTTCTTCACTGCTGCTCTTTTCTTTTTCAGCAACTTTTAGTGCGATAGTCCTTTTTTTCTTCACATCTTCTTCAAGATGTTGCTTTATTATAAGTTCATAGGTCATGAGTGATCCAAAAAGCTCCTCCAAAGGTAAACTATTGAGATTTTAGGCTTCTTGGATTGCTGTTGCTTTGGCTTTCCATGCTCTTGAAAGGGACCTAAAAATTTTCGAACAAGTTCAGAGTTAGTATAGGTATTTCTAAAACTTTTTAATTCATTTACTATATCAGTAAATCTAATGTACATGCATGTGATGGACTCATTCTGATCCATGTTAAAGAGTTCATATTTATGCACAAGAATGTTAATATTGGATTCTTTAACCTGGTTGGTATCCTTATGGGTAATTTCAACCGATCCTATATCTCCTTGGCTGAGATGCAAGTAGATATTCTATTGAATTATTTGCATCCAAGGAGCAGTATAGAACATTCATGGCCTTAGCATTGAGCTGGGCCATTTTTCTATCATTCTCATTCCAATCCCTTTTGGGCTTAGGAATAATGGATCCATCTACTAAGTGTGTGGAAGTGCTAGAACCATTGATAATGATCTCCATAAATCATAGTCTAAAGCTTGAATGAATATCCTCATTCTAGATTTTCAATATGAATAGTTAGTGCCATTAAACAACGGTAGATGATTTATGGTTGTCTCTCAAAAAAAGAACTAGCTTGAGCTGCCATTTGGATCTTTAGCTCTTGATTGTTAGATCAAGGAAGGATAAGCACTAGCTCTGATATCAATTGTTAGCCCATATGACAACCTAAGAGGGAGGATAATTGGGTTCTTAAAAAGTTCAACACTTAAAAATAATTTTACAAAATGATAGTACATAAGAATACATGCAATAAGTATGGTGTTAAAAGTGCAAAACAGAGTGTACAAGAAAGAGTAGAGAGAAAGAGAGACAAGTACGATAAATATAAGAAATTTATAGTGGTTCGGTGTTAGCTACACATATATCCACTCCCAAAAAACTCTTGGGCCCACACTATAATCATCCTAATTATAGTAGAGTTATTTTGTAAGCTCACAACTCAAACTTGTTTTACAATGGGATCACAACGAACCCAACTAGTTTTTAAGGTTCACCAGCACAAACCTACCATAGGCTTTCTAGCTTGAACAAGGCTAATCTGCCTCCCCTGATTGAATCAATCAATAAGAATAACTAAAAGATAGTTACAACAAAAATAAAGCTCCTCAAATGAGCAAATAAGACAATGTAATCAAGATAGAAATAGAAGAGCCTGATTTAGTAGATTTCTGAAATTGGGCTTTTCTTCTTTTCCTCTATTCCTCTGAGATGATCTTCCTCAAGATAGGATTGAAGCTTTTGAAGAAACGTTAAGGTAGAGGCCCTTGAAGAACTAGGACTCTCTTCTTTCCTTTTTGATTTGATGAAAATCCTTCAAAGTTGGCTTTCAAATGCTTTAGATTTCTCTAAACTCACTTTCGAACAAAAGAGATTTTGAATATGAGCTTTTCCTTTTTGATTTCTCTCTCTGGTTCTATATTTCTAAATGATTGGATGTCTCCTCTTTTATAATCTCTTCTATATCCACTTTTTGATGAAAACTAGCCATTAAAAGTACTTGAGGATATGTTTAGGATGAAAGAGAAAAGATCCGTTAAAATTTGTTGGAGAAAAGATAAGTTATGGAGTCATCTCTGACACTTCTGAAATCTATCTCTAACAGGTTAGAGTTGGTTCTAACAAGACCTGAAGTCGGCTCTAACTCGGGATGTTCAAAATAAAAACTTTTGCTCATCACAGAATTGGCTCTGTCTTTTCGAGGGGTCGACACTTTTTCGTGCTGGAGTCGGCTCTAGCGAATATGGGAGTCGGCTCTAATGAAGCCCAAAAAAATTACTCTATATATAACTATTAAAGTCGGCTCTAATTCTCTGTAGGAGTTGGCTTTAATTCGATGCAGAAATGACACTCTTTGTCTTTCGATTAAAGTCGGCTCTAATCTCTGCAAGAGTCGGCTCTAATCCATGTTGAAAGTGCCAACTATTCCAATATGCTCTGGAGTTGGCTCTAATACTTCTAGAGTCGGCTTTAATTTCTGAAACTTGACACTTGACACTAGACATGGAATCAAACTCAATTTTTCTTAGATTTTGATTAATTAAATATTTTAAATTCCTGAAATACTTAATCAAAATTATTAGTAACATAAGAAATATTCTCATGTGATTTTTGTTATTCATCAAAATCAATAATTGGGTCAACATGACTCATCAGTCGTTATGTTCAGAAAAAGATAAAACCACCATGCCTCAGATAAACTTAACCACCATCATGCCTCGGCAAGACTGAGCTATCCCCATTTCTCGGTATGATCGAGCTATCTTCATACCTCGGTAGGACTGAGTTACCTCCAAGCCTCGGTAGGACCGAACAACCCTTATGCCTTAGAAAGATTAAGTTATTTCCTCTCTCAGCTCAAGCACCCTTGCTATCTAGCATCACGCCAAGTTCTCTGCATGGTGAACGGCTCTAATCACCTGATTTTCAAAGAAATCCTCTTAAAATAGAAGCGAGAAGGCAAACATGACCCTCTGATGCTAATCAACGAAAGTTCAAATCCCTGATTATTTGGCAGAATTCCAACCACGTTGATTTTTGGCATTCTCAAAAGGAGATAAAGCCCATAAGGCCAAAAATAGCTTAGTGCCTATAAATAATTCAATCTCAAAGCACCTATCATCTTTCTTGATCATCAATCCTCTAACTAATAGGATTTGAATCCTATCGGCCCTATAACAAACTAGATTCGAATCAGATTAGAATCATACCAGCTTTTAGCTTCCCAAGACATGTCCAAGAAGTCAGGTATCAATCCGTCATCATTCCAACAGTCTATAAAGACCTAGTTCTAAGATATTTTAGGTACGCTCTATGTACCCCTGCTCACTCTGAGCAAAAAAAGATCAAGCAGAGTTCTTAAGCTCTCGAGAGACCATTCTTGAGGGACTCTTCTGCGAAAGCTTTCTTCTCATATCTGATTGTTAAGAAATTGCCACTGACTTAGGCATCGGAGGGTCTTCCGTGAAGGCCATCCTCAATGCTTTCTGCGTAGAGACTATCTTGTAGGTTCATCCAGATGAAAGGTCGCCTTCGATTCTAGGAGTGAGCCGCACCCAAGTTGAAAAATAGATTTCTATGGAAACATCTCATGTATGAGAGTAACAACAACCACGAACTACTAAAGGTCCTTGACCTTAAGTACCTCATCATTGAAGTGCTTTATGTAGTTATATAATGACTCACCCTTGTAAGAACATAGCTTACATTAATCTTCTTTTGCTTAATGCATGTATTGAAGTAGTCAAGTAACTACCCTCAAGCTCATTGAAAGAGGCAATAGACCTTGATTTAAGGCTCGAGTAACAAATTCGGACAACCTTCCTCAAAGTGATGGGGAATACTTTGCACATGATGGTATCAAGGCTTTTTTGACTATTATCAGAGTTTAATGGATCTTCAGGTGGTCCTTAAGGTTGCACATCCATCGGCTACTCTAACTATAGTATTTTGAATTTGGCTAGCAAGGACTCCATTTTAGTTTCCTTCATAAATGAAGGATCAGTCTCCAAGTTAAGGTCATCTAGATGTTTGGTATACCGAGGTGCTCGTTCATAGCTTCAAGCTATTGCCTTATGTCTGGATCTTTTGGTCTTATCACTCTAGAATCAACTAGAGACTCTTCCAAGCTAGCTCTATACGTAGTTCATTGTACCTCATCATGGGTCCTCGCTCCTAAAGTATCTACAAGGTCCACTTCTTGATGGCCTTGCTAGAATAGTATTGGCTACACTATCAATGCCTATTTCACTAGATGCACTAGTTAGAGAACTAGATTCTAAACCAATATGGTGAATGCTTCAACTTGCTATTGTAGTTGGATGAACTACGCAATTGTGATAGTTTTTTAAAAATGGAGAGAGATCCTTTATTGGACTTGAGTGGTATAGCTTTTCCTTTATTTTTCTATAAATAGTGCCAATTTAATGATGCTAGAGGTTTCAGTCATGAGACATCACACACCAATATGATAGATAATAATCTGAAAGCGAGATCATTAATAAGTCCAACAATAAGAGCCAAGGTGTTCGCTGGAGGGACCTATGATGGTAGAGGAAAAGCTTGAGAAAGGATGCTCGAGTTTTTCCGATCAAGGCCTTTTAATGTTTTAGACAATGGAGAAGAATGATGAAGATGGTCAAAGGTAATATAAAGTAAAGAAGATAAAACCTATGTACATGATGGATTCGGATTCCTGGTTGCTTCTCCTACTATCTTAATTTCATTAATTAATTAGCTGTTATCTTTTAATAACCACTATTCTAAATATAATCATACGAATAATTTTTTTTATAAAATAATTACTCTTGATCTCCGAGGATACAATCCTGATTCACCACTGTCTATAGTAATGAGTAGGTTTTATTTTTGACCACCAATGACAGTGATTAAATTTTTGACGCCGTTGCCGAAGATCTAGGCACGATTAGTTCAAAAAAAAAAAATAAAACAAAAAATTATAATAAATTTTTTTATTTATTTTATTCTTTTTTATTTATTTTATTATTTCATTATTATTTGTGCCTCTATATAAAAAAAGTAAAAAAATTCCTTTATTATTGAATAGTTATTGCTCTCTTTAGTTTATTATTTTTTGAGTTACCTTAATTATTAATTTTATATTTTCTTTTTTTAACATAAAAAAATAACTTTTCTTTTTATTACAAATGCACTCTTAACCTAATCAACCTTTTCTTTTAATTAACTTATTTTAAAGAACTTGAAAAAAAACTCTAAGACGCTTTCCATAAAATATAATTAGTTTAAAAAATAATATAAAATATATAAATATATAAAATATATATTTATTTCTATGCTTAGATTGACTTATGTAAATTTATTTTCTGTAAAACTCAAAAAAAAATTATTGACATCTCATAATTTATTAAGAAATTAGAAACTTAATCATAAACTCTAAAAAATAATAATAATTAAATTAATTTATTTGATAACTTCAAGAGTTTGCCATCTGCTTGTTGCATAGCATTTTCATAACTAACTTTAAGGATGCAAACCCTTAATCAAGATAAGGTGGGGAGTTAATCATCCTTCTTGGCCCATAAATAACATCCTTCATTTTGTATTAACCCAAGCCTTTAACTTTAAAATTAACTAGACGTTAGCCCATAAGAAACTCTAGCTCAATAGAACAAGGCACCCACTGACCTTAAGCCTGAATTTAATTTTGCAAAAAAAATCTTAGTGATACATGATTTTATTTTAATTACATTGCTAAGGGATTGGCAAAGATTAAGTTGGGAGGTATGATAAGTCTATTTATTATCTTAATTTAATTATTAAAATAAATATTATTACTTTAAATTTATTAAGAATTGATATTTTTTATGAATGTTTAAAGAAGCCTATAAATTGAAAGAGCTCGATTTTTGAAGTTTAACGATGTAGACGACATGCAAATCATGACTCTGTTTGTCCGAAAAGAAAGAAAGAGATTTCGTATGATTCTCAGTGCAAACTAAGGTAGGTGATATAAAGCAAATGGTTAAGAAGTTTTCTCACGATATATAAATGATCTTGAACCCGATTGACTCCAACGTTGACAGGAAGGAAGCCCTAGATAAACTTTATAAAAGAAAGAGTTTTACAAAGCTCTTTTTATTCTTTTTTTATTTAAATTATTATATTTAGACCTGAAAGAGAAAAATTATGGAGGATTTGCTGGTGGCAGCAATGCGTGGCTATATTTCTTCAACTTGGGATGATGATGAAGCTTGTAACCAATTCTATCTTTCTTTTGTTCTTAATTTCTATGCAATAAAAATATACTTTTCTTTATTATCTTTTGAATTATTTTTTTGATCAATGTTTTGATCTGGCATACGGCCTATACCTTCTATTGATGTACCGTAATCTCAGGATATGGATGTGCGAAGAGAGGATAGATCATAATATGATAGTTTAAATCCTAATTTTATAAATAATTAGATAGTTTTATACTCTAAGCAGACATGTTATAATTTTCTGATACGACCCAGCCCGACAAAAGATAATTATTCTAATTTTGAATTTAAAAAAATTAATCCTATGCAACACAAAAGAAAGAAGATAAAACATATGTGTATGGGGATTTGGATTCCTGGGTTGCTTCTCCTGCTGCTTAATTTTATTATAAATTAGTTATTATCTTTTAATAACCACTATTCTAAATATAATCATCTACAATAATTTTTTTTATTTTTTTCATGAATAATTGCCCTTGATCTCTGAGAATACAATCCTAATTCACCACTAGCTAGTAGTAAGTAGATTTTTTTAGACCACCAACAATAGTGATCATGCTGTGAAATGCGTATATTTTATTCTAGGTACTTTTCATTGCAACCTCCAAACAATTTCAAATAGCAACACAGTTCAATCTTAGGTGAGTCATAAAAAGAATATTTCAACATCATTTCAATGGCATTGATATTTAATTTTCTTGTGTATAATTGAGTTTGTTGGTGTTATACGTGGAAGCAAAGAGGATCTGGTGTTGTTGTAGGTGGGACTAAGCCCGAAGGAGTGTTGCTATAGGAATAAAAGATATTGCTAAAAGGAGTGTTGCTATAAGAAGAAGAGTTATTACTACAGGTAGTGTTGCAACTGCAAGGGATAATGCTATATGTGAGGCTGCAGTTGCAAAGGGTACTACTACAAGAAACAAGTGGTGTTGCTATAGAAGAATAAGTGTGGCTGCAAATGAGGTTGTAGCTGGAAGGGTGGTGCAGGAGTTTAGGAGTTGTGATATTATTGCAGGTTTGGAATGACACTTTATGTTGCTTAAGAGTTTCAAATTCCATCTTAAATTCTGATGTTGCTCTAGGTGAGATTGCAACTAGAAGGGACACTACTATATTGGGTTTGTTCAACTTTGCTTCAATATGTTCCACTATATTACCATACATCTTAGTATGTGCTATTATTTATCATGATGCTTCAATGTATTTCAGGATATTTTACTATATTAGGTTAGGATATTCAGTAGTTTTTAGGAGTTTATTAGATGAGTGCTCTGAAAAGCCAATTGTTGGCTTACACATATATTTTATCCAAGACTTATTTGTACATGATCATTATCATTAATAAATAAATTTATTGGACAATTTTTCTATATATGTTGATGGTCATATATCGTCCAGGGATTGTGGTCAATGATATGTATTTTTAAGAGTTCAAAATTGAAGACACACATTTAATAGATTAATTCCTAAAATGCTCTCAATCAATGATCAATCATAGGAACTTAATCGATCGTGATATATTGAACATAAATCGCCTTGATACGAGTCTCTTGTATGTGGTATGAGTTACTAGGATGAGAATGCTGGTAGATGTAAGACATCGATACCGAGCGTGACCATATAATGAGAAGTCAGTAGGATATCTACTCACTCGTCGGTGACTTCTCGATATGTAGTAGTATAAGTGGTCCTTGACCTACTTCGACTACTAACAGTAGGGTTATTATAGTTTGACTATATATGACCTTAAACTCTTAGGCATCAAGGGCCTTGTTATGTACATTGGCTACAGTGATCTTAATGTAGGAGTAGGAAGTATTCATTAGGGATCTAGCAATCCTAGTAGAAAGGAGAAGTCCTATGCGTTTA
>UESW01003905.1:703305-857958 GCA_900491605.1 Calamus simplicifolius | reverse complement strand
TCTGTAACCAGGGTGTGTGGTAACCCAAACCGGCACACCACAGATTTCCAGAAGAAAGACCTCACTTTGGCTTCCGTGATCTTAGCAAGAGCTTCCGCCTCGATCCACTTAGTGAAGTGATCGACGGCTACAACTAGGAACTTACGTTGTCCGGAGGCAGGGGGAAAGGTCCTAGGATGTCCATGCCCCATTGTGCGAAGGGCCACGGTGCAGCCAGAGGGGTTAGCTGGGACGCAGGTAGATGTTGAACGTTGGCGTGACGCTGGCAGCTGTCACACTTTTTAACAAGTTCAGATGCGTCTTCTTTCATCGTCAACCAGTAATACCCTTGACGTAGAGCTTTATATGCAAGAGCCCTGCCCCCCAGATGGCTTCCGCATATCCCCTCGTGTATCTCTCGCAAAATATAATTGGCGTCGGTAGGACCGACGCACCTGAGGATGGGGTACGAGAATGACCTTCGGTAGAGCCTTCCTTCCATAAGGAAGAACTTCGGGGCCCGTCTCTTAAGCTTCCTGGCTTCGGCAGGGTCTTCGGGGAGGATACCTTCAGTAAAGTATTGAACATAGGCGTCCATCCAGGAAGGCTCCTGTCCCACTGGTAAAGTTTCCATTGGTGCATCAATGCTTGGGGCTTCTAGGTGCTCCACGTAAGCTTTTCCCAACATCCCATCAGCTGAGGCAGCGAGGTGGGATAGGGCGTCAGCTCTAGCATTCTCTTGTCGAGGAATGTAGCTGACGCTGAAGTGAGTAAATGGAGAGGTCATTGAGAACACCGCATCCAAGTAACGGGCCATGATAGGATCCTTTGCCTCGTACTCCTTGGTGATCTGGCCAGCAACCAATTGGGAGTCGGTAAAAGCTCTAAGGCGTTTCACCCCCAGTTCCCGAGCCAGTCTTACTCCGGATAACAAAGCCTCATATTCCGCCTGGTTATTAGTGGCTGGGAAGAGGAAGCGAAGTGCACACTCAGTAACCACCCCATCCGGGTTAGCCAAGATGAGGCCTGCTCCGCTCCCTTGAGAGTTCGACGCCCCATCTACGTGAAGGACCCACTCATCGTCACCGGCTTCCAAGGGTTGAGTGTCCGTCGGAAGTTCTTTGGATAACTCGGTTCCCCAAGTACATTCGACCAAGAAATCTGCCAAGACTTGAGACTTCATGGCCGAACGAGGACGGAAAGATAAATCAAACTCCCCCAGCTTGAGGGCCCACCTGGCCAGCCGGCCAGAAGTATCCGGACGAGCTAGAATTGTCTTTAGAGGCTGGTCAGTGATTACTGCGATCGGGTGGGCTTGGAAGTATGGCCGCAGACGCTGGGCCGACACGATTAACGCAAAGATGATCTTTTCCATGTTTGAGTATCGAGTCTCAGCATCATGAAGCACCTTACTTGTATAGTATACTGGCCTTTGTGTGCCATCAGTGTCCACCCGGGCTAGCACGGAGCTAACAGCCTCAGGAGAGGCCGCGAGGTATAGAAGGAGCTCCTCTCCGCCCGTCGGCTTGGCTAGCAGTGGCGGGGTGGATAGGAACGTCTTTAACCCTTCGAACGCCTCCTGGCATTCTTTGGTCCACTCGAACTTATTGATTCTGCGAAGCGCCTTGAAGAAAGGCAAACACCTTTCCGCGGACTTGGATAGGAAGCGGCTTAAGGCGGCTATTCTTCCTGTCAGGCGTTGTACTTCCTTCTTGTTGACGGGAGGCCTCATGCCCAAGATGGCTTGGACTTTGTCCGGGTTAGCTTCATTCCTCTCCGGGTCACCATGAAACCCAAGAACTTCCCAGCTGTTACTCCGAATGCACACTTGCGAGGGTTCAGCTTCATCTGGTATCGACGAAGATTGTCAAAAGTTTCTGCCAGATCCGTGATGTGGTCAAGGGCACGAACGCTTTTCGTCAGCATGTCGTCCACATACACTTCCATATTACGCCCTATCTGTCCTTCAAAGACTTTGTTCATCAGCCTCTGGTAAGTAGCCCCCGCATTTTTTAACCCGAAAGGCATCACCTTGTAGCAATATAGACCCTTTTCGGTTATGAAGGAAGTAGCTTCCTCATCCTCCGGATTCATCCGGATCTGGTTGTATCCGGAGAATGCATCCATGAAGCTGAGGACTTCATGGCCGGATGTAGCATCCACCAATTGATCGATTCGAGGTAGTGGAAAGCTATCTTTGGGGCACGCCTTGTTGAGGTCGGTGAAATCTACACACATTCTCCAGCTCCCGTTGGCCTTGCGGACTAACACCACATTAGCTAGCCATTCAGGGTAGTGGACTTCCCGAATGTGGCCCGCAGCCATAAGCTTGCGGATTTCCTCGTCGATAGCTTTCTGTCTGTCTGGAGCGAAGTTTCTCTTCTTCTGTCGGATTGGCCGACACTCTGGCTTGAGGTTAAGCCGATGGGTAATTACTTCTTCAGGGACGCCTGGCATGTCGGAGGAAGACCATGCGAAGACGTCAGTGTTGGCCCGCAGGAATGCGAGGAGTTGACGACGTATCTCTTCCGGGAGTGATGCCCCCAGCTGAACAGTCCTTGCCGGGTTATCGTCCAAGGGGAGGGTTAGAAGATGCTCTGCCGGCTCTCCCCTTCTCCCCAACTCCCTAGGATCGAGCGACTCAGAGGCCGTTGCTGACTCTGCGCTCAGCGGGCTGGGCGTCAGATGATAACAGGGCGGCAGCGGGCTTTGCTCCCCCTTCATTTCTCCGATCCCTTCATTGGTAGGGAACCTTACTAACAGTCTCTTGGTGGAGATCACGGCATCCAGCAAGTTCAGCCCCGGTCTTCCCAAGATGGCGTTATACGCCAGCGGGACCCGGACCACCAGGAAGTTTACAACCACTGTACTCTGACATGGAGGAGTTCCAGCCGTGACCGGGAGAGCAATTTCGCCTTCGACGTTCACTGAGTCTCCCGTGAAGCCCATTAGTGGTGTGGCAACGGGTCGAAGCAAGGACCTTGATAAGTTCATCCGAACAAAAGCCTCGTAACTCAAGACATCCACAGAGCTTCCACTATCAATTAAAATTCTTTTTACAGGGTGCTTAGCTATAGTCATAGAAACTACGACGCTGTCGTCGTGTTTGTTAACTACCCCGTCTAGATCCTTTCCGAAAAAAGGTATTACAGAGTCTATTCCCTCGCGTGGCCTTTTCGAACCACCATCCGCTCCCCAAGAGATCATAGCTATGGTTTTTTCAGTCGGGCATTATCCACGCCCGCCGGATGACTTGGGGGCGCCATGGGGCCCACCGCGGGGAGATTCCCCCTTCGAACAAACTTGCCCAGGTGGCCCTGCTGAACCAGCTCCTCGATGGCCTTTTTTAAATTGCGGCAGTCTTCGGTGTCGTGGCCGTAGTCCCGATGGTACCGGCAGTAAAACTCCTTGTTGCGGGGGGCTCCGGACTTCAAGGGAGCCGGTCGCTTGAAATATGGTTCCTCCTCGATCTCCAGTAGGATGTGGGAGATGGGGGCCATGAGGGGAGTGAATGCTCTTTAGGAACCAGCGTTTGTGGCCGGCGATCCGGGCGTCGTGGAGGCTCAGGCTTCCTAGGTTGCGCACCCGCGTGATCAGAAGGTGGCGGTTTGTTACCGGGGTTCTTGTCAATGTCTCTCCGGGAAGAATCTGCCTCGTCAGCGCGGATGTATTTCTGTGCCCGGCTCAGAAGCTCGGCGTAGGAACGCGGAGGCTTCTTATCCAGAGAGTAAGCGAATCTGGACGGGCGAAGTCCTCTCTTCAGGGCCAAGGTGGCGACAGAGTCTTCCAGGTTGTACACCTCCAGCGCTGCCTCCTTAAATCGAGCGACGAAATCCTTTAAGGTCTCGCCACTTTTCTGCTGGACAGCAAAGAGGCTATCGGCAACTCGTGGGATCTTTCGACAGGCATCAAAATGAGCCAGGAAAGACCGCTCGAGTTGCCGAAAGGAGTTGATGCTGCGTGGAAGTAAACGGGAGTACCACGCGCGTGCCGCCTTACGGAGCGTAGCCGGGAAGGCGACGCATAATAAGGAATCCGTCGCTCCCTGGACCTGCATGAGGACTTTGTAGCTCTCCAGATGGTCCAGGGGGTCCGTCGTTCCATCATATGGATCCAATTGAGGGAGACGAAACCGGGGGGGGACCGGTTCCTCATGATATGGCGAGAAAGCGGAGGGCGACGTTCGTACTCCGCTGCATAGGGATCGGCGATCTGACGGCTGAGTTCGTCCAACCGCCGATGGTACTCGTCAAGCCTTTGCTCGGCTCGCCGAGTGGTTCTCCGGGGCGTGTTACCTCGAGATGAGTCGGAAGAAGAAGATCGCCGGCGTAAAGAATGTGCCCGCTTAGACTCTTTTTCTTCCGGTCGGTGGTGGGGGCGACTGGAGCGACGGGAAGGAGACCGTCGTCGCTTCGAGGTCCCTTGGGATGAGTCGGAAGAAGAGGATCGACGGCGCAAGGAAGGCGCCCGCCTGGACTCCTTTTCTTCCGGTCGGTGGTGGGGACGACTGGAGCGACGGAAAGGAGACCGTCGTCGCTTCGAGGTCCCTGATGATGAGGTTCGGGGGTGAGCGGTGAGAGACCTCAGGCGGGGTCCCTCCTTGGTGAGACTGTACTGTTCCTCGCACCCCTTCGCCCGCTACAGGGGGTTGAGTTACAGCAGCCACATAGCGCTCTTGCAGCCCTCGGACCATCGTCGTCAGATCCTGGACCTGATGGGCTAGATCATCAAGCCGGTCAGGTTGGCTCGTTGGCGCACGGGGTGGAGCATGAGGGTTGGCCTCCGAATGCTCCACTCGCGGGATGGGCCCGGCTGCCTGGCTAGAGGAAGCCTCTTGTGCTCGCGTGGTCACCATCGCTTCCTTTGCAAAATTGGAGAGATTTCAGGGGAGAGTCTCGACTTAGTTTGCCTTCTGCCTGCTCCCCCTTCCTGGCGCGCCAATCTGTTGCTGCCGAATCACGTATGATGAACGTCGGGGGACTAGGATCACCGGGTGTGCAGAGAGATCACCGCCTTCCTCCAGGAGCCTGCAAAAAGTCCCGGGCCGGTAGTTCCGGCGGGGACCCTCCGACGCCCAAGTTAGTGAGTCGTCAAACAGGGACTTGAATGATTATTCTAGTGGAAGTTTTTCTTCTGAAAGAGAGTCCCCTCGCATGGAGCTCGAGTCCTCCCTTTATACCTGTTGTGGATCCCGTGTATCTTGGCCTGTTGGAACCGTCGAATCTGCTTCATCGAACGGTAAGTTGTTGGACTGTTGCGAGATAGGGGCCGCTTATAGCGGTAACTGCTGATTAGGCTGAGACCTGCCCGCGATTTGGGTCAACAGACCATTCGGCAATAGACCTTAAATCGCGGGGTCCATTGCCTAGAACATCCTTGTATGACGGCCGACGCTGGCGGCCAGCTCTGAAGGCCGACGCTAGCCGCTGGCTCTTAAGGCCGACGCTGAGGGCCGGTGCTAAGAGCCGACGCTGGGGGCCGACGCTGAGGGCCGACGCTGAGGATCGACGCTGGTGGCCAGCTCTGAAGACCGACGCTAGCCGCTGGCTCTTAAGGCCGACGCTGAGGGCCGGTGCTAGGAGCCGACGTTGGGGGCCGACGCTGAGGGCCGACGCTGGGGGCCGACGCTGGGAGCCGGTGCTAGGAGCCGACGCTGGTGGCCAGCTCTGAAGACCGACGCTAGCCGCTGGCTCTTAAGGCCGACACTGAGGGCCGGTGCTAGGAGCCGACGCTGGGGGCCGACGCTGAGGGCCGACGCTGGGGGCCGACGCTGGGAGCCGGCGCTAGGAGCCGACGCTGGGGGGTCGACGCTGAGGGCCGATGCTGGGGTCGGTGCTGAGGGCCGACGCTGGTGGCCTTGGGTTTCGTTATCACATCATTACTTTCGAAAGTTGTGCGGAAGATATTACTACCCCGAGGAAACCGCCAGCCGTATCAAGTACGATGAAATTAATGCTTTAGGACCCATGATGGTGCCAAAATTTTCCCCATTGTTCCACCATAATCACGTGGCTGACTGGCTGGTTAGAACGTTCGATCAGGATGAAAATTTTTTTTAAATATTTTACATTTATTTTTCATGCTATTTAATTACTAATTTATTTTTTTATTTTATCTTATTTTTAAGAATGATTATTATTTTATGTAAGCATATGATTGTCTTATTTGATTTATTAAAAAATAAAATAATTTTTATCCTGTGCGGTCCGAACTCTTCCATCGCAACGCATTAGCTGGATTGGCGAGCAATTTTTTTTTTAATAAATAAGACATTAATATATTCTCCTATAACTATTTTAAATAATTATATAAAATAATTTCTATTATCATAGATATCGATGGACATATGGTGCTCAAATTTCTATTATCTGATCCAATTTCACAGGATATTATTCACCAGTTATTGTGGAAAAAAAAAAAACATTAAACAAACGCGCACATGGATTTTCCTGCGAAACTCGCCGCCCGGCATCATGAAATGGAACCCACCCACCCACCATGTGAGTTTCTATGATTCATTCAACTGCCTTTTGACGAAACTGACGGATCTCTGATATCAGAGAGAGAGAGAGCGAGAGAGAGCGAGAGAGAGAGAGAGAGAGAGAGGTGCCTCTTGCCCACCAAGATTAGAGACGAGATAGAAGGAATTATTCCAAGTCCTTTCCTTTTTTTTCCCCGCTGGCTGAAACTCTGGTGATGTCTCCTCTCTTTTTCCTTGCGTTGTTGAGGCTTTAAGTTTCGTTAAATATTTGTTGAGGCTTTAAGTTTCGTTAAATATTTTATGGAACCGGATTTTTTTTTCTTTCTCTTTTTTTTTTTTTTGTTTGTATTGGTGATACTTGACGCAGAGAACCATTTGTTTTGAGAGGAAAAAGAGATGAGTTTTCTTTGTACCGGCTGTCATCATAAATGCTTGATAAAATCCATCGAAAGAATGTTTTTCTTAGAGCTTTTGTCAACGGAGTTTTCATGTTGGAACTATAAGAATTAAGAATTATATACTGTGATTCCTGCTTTGACACAGTGGAAGCCATTAACTCTGCACATGTACACACACACAGAGGGAGGAAAGAAGAAATAAAAAAGAATTTTTTTGGACAAATTTGTTTCAAACAGTCAAAAATACATAGATTAAAAATCAGCTTTCTTTTTTTTAAAAGAAAATAAGTTCAGAGTGGTCGGGAACATTTGAAGGAGAAAACCATTAGTTTTTTGACAAGTGCGATTTTATCTTTTAATTTTTGAGCCTGCTTAAGATTAGAACTTTATGAATTTCTCTTGTGATTGCCATTGCGATACAGAATTCTAGTCTGGGCTAATGATTATAGCTTTCCAACTTTGGATCTCTTATTTGAGATAAGAACTTGAGAGTTGTAAGTTTCATACTGCACTTTTGATTAAATATAAATGGATGTCCAGTTTTGAGTTTTAATTTGGTTCCTGTAAGGGGATAGGGGCATATATGATTAAATATTGGCATCACTGTGCAGAAAAAACTGGTCAGATGTTGAGAATAATTCAGTGCATATTCCTTGCTCTTTTAATTTTCAAGCAATTTTTCTTTGAATGGTTTAGAAGAAATGCGTTTCCATATTGTTTCATTTTACGAAGTGAATATTACAAGCTAATTTCATGGTCTATTCATGACAGGCACATCATTTGATTATAGGATTTTAATTCACTTCCAACAAGTAGAAATCAACTGTGATATAACTTATGATTTACTATTATCCCACAAAAGATATGATTAATGCCTAATGAGTATAGAAAACAGGAAAAAACTCCAGTCAAGATCAACAAAAACCAATTTGAAAAGCTTTGGTTTCATATACTTATACAGATACTTTCTTGCAGAAAGAATACATGCTCTTGTGCTGCAAAGTTTTGTTGTTTAAGTGGTCAATAATTTTGCAAATGAAGAGACTAATTTGTGGTTCTTGTTTACAGAGAGGGGACAGGACAATGTGCTGATAAGGATACTGCAATATGAGGTTTGTGGAACTCTTTATCACTGCTACAGTTCCAGTTGCCAATGTGCTTCTGTTGACCGGTGTTGGATCATTTATTGCAACAAATTATATTGGAATTTTGGGCGAAGATGCGAGGAAGCATTTGAATAATGTGAGTTTTGGATAGTTACTCCAGTTTCTTGTACTCATACCTAGGTACTAAACATGCAACAAAAAGGCTCAGTTGGTCAGACTAAGTGGAAAGAAATATTTATGTTCTGAAGCGATCTTTTATTTAGAGAAAGCAGAGGGAGCAACATCTGATAAGAGATGCCCCATGCTATTTCTGCTTCAATTTGGCCATGTCTTCCTTCTCCTTTTCATGAACTATGCTGCTAAATCCCTGTAATTTGCACTCTAACAATTTTAGTCCCATAACAGCAGCAAGAAAAGAGGATTCCTACTCCTGTCACCATTTCTCACTAATTTATACTTGAGGACACTATACACCATTTGATTTCCTCTTTTGTTAATTAATTTATATATATTTTCCTTTAAGCTAACTGCTAAACTGTGTTTGCATGTAGGTTGTGTTTTTTGTATTCAATCCAGCTCTTGTGTCCACCAGTTTGGCTCAAACTATCACGATGGAGAGAATGGTTTTATTGTACGTTTTAAATTTATCTTTGCCTTTGTTTTTAATAGAAAAATCATTATGCTCTTGTTTTTAATAGAAAAATCATTATTCATTGCATTAATGAAATTCCAGTTCACTCCTACTGGCTTTCAACTCTATACTTTTGTGCCTTTTGGTTTTGTCTAATTTTCATTTCGTTTCCTTTCTAAATAAAGTTTGAGACCATGATAAACGTAACATATACATGCCTGCCTTCCATTCTTACGGGCTTCACTCAAATGATCTTTCTTTCTCATTTGACTTGTAAATGAGGCCAAGATCTCTGAACAGCAAGTTTTCTTTGACATAGCTAATTATTAGCATGCCACAAAAAAATTATGTAGGTGCCTGCAACTTTACTCAGGATTTTTTTAGTTATTGTCAAGATCTGCTGTACTAAGAGATTGATCATCCCATACCGTACCGATAAGGTATTTAAGTTTGATTCAATATAAACCAAATCAGTTCGAACGGAGCAGAATTGCCCCATGCCATTTGACACCAACCAATACCACCTAATTTTGAGCGGTACTATGTCTGAGAGTGCGAAAAAAAATGCCGGCATCAAGGTCTGCCAGCAACCAATATTGATTGCACTGTATAGATAATGAATTGCTATAGCATCAAGGTTAATTTGGTATGAACCCAACTAGTCTAAATAGAATGAAGCCATATCTTACCACCTAGCATTGACCTATACTGCCTAGTTTCGGGCGATACAATAATTGAGAGTGAGAAAAAATGTTGGCAACATATGTTTCTGCGAGATGCATATCGTATCATATTGACCGTATTGTATCAATAATATACTAGCATGGTTCTTAGTACCGTTTTGCGAAATTTAATTGGAACAATGTCTTGGTATGAGGGTGCGCACAGTATCATACCGATCATATCATATCAAACTGCTAAGTAATAGAATGATTCTTAGTGTTAATTTTGTAGAACTTGGCAATCGTACAAAATATGACAAAAAATTAAGTCCCTAAAGATTAAATATGGATGTATTTAGATGTATTATTACTTATTTTATAAACATGTTTGCAACCTTATCATGATAGAATAAGGGAACCTTTTTACTGTCTTCACAATTCTACTTTTTTCTCTTCTATAACAATTTTAATATTCAAAAATAGAGACCCTTCTTCAGTCATATAGACTGACTCTTTTCTGCTATCTAATAATGTATTTTGAAAGCCAACCTCTTATACATCATTTTGTATTGCTCTGCATGCATTTCTATGAAATTATCATTGCATACATTTGTTATAGCCCCTCATCATTGCTTGACAAATAAGCCTTAGAATTCAGTGAGTGATTTTTTTTTTCTTTGCTTCTGATAACCATTACAATGCTTGTATTAAATATTCATTCCTGGTTCATTTGTGTGCATATGATCTGAACTTGCATGCCTTTCTATTTCTTTCCCTCAAAAGATGCATATTAGCAAGGATGTGCTTAAAGTCAATAATAATATTGAATGGCTAGGATTTGTATTTTATCTACTTGGTCTGGATATTTCTCTATTTTAATTCCATCTGGAGAAAAATAGAGAGATAATAATCAGTTCTGTTCATCGATGCAGGTGGTTTATGCCAGTCAATATCCTGCTCACCTTTGTTATTGGTTCATTACTTGGATGGGTTGTCATCCAAATCACCGAGCTCCTGCCAATTTGAGGGGCCTTATTCTGGGCTGTTGTGCAGCTGGTAATCAAAGACATACATCTGCTAATATATTCCATCTTTATAAATCTGCAGAAATATAACAAATTAGGCATTTTCATAATGTTTATCTGACACTTAGATGCATATTTGTGATGGCATTATGTATTGCATCTTCTTTTTATAATTTATTCTTTCTATAGTTCAAATAAACTTGTCGAATAATCAATGAAAATTCAAGGAGGTATTCTTCTTGCTGCTAATCTGATTTTCGTGTGTTTTTAAACCAATTTGTTGTTTCATAAACTTAATTATTCCGATGTTAATGTTATAGTTCCCAAAAGTTACGTCACTTTCCAAGCAAAATGCTTGAGGATTCTTTTCTCTTGTATAGTGCTGCATCATAGGCAACGCCTAAATTAAGTTCCTATAGCATTCTCAAATAGTAATAGTTTGGTATGGAAATGTTGAATGAATATCAGCAGCTAATCTTCATTACTTTAGTGATTCATGGGAAAGGATAGAGTCATTCGATGTCAAATCTTTTGAAAAGCATCTACTTTTTGCTTGATACCTCAATCACTTGGTTCATGATTTCATCAGAATAATTTTTAATCTTATTAAATTGGTTTAACAGGAAATTTAGGCAATATGCTTCTCATTATCATCCCTGCCATTTGTAAAGAAAAAGGCAGTCCTTTTGGTGATCCTGAAGTTTGCCATACATATGGGTTAGCATATGTTTCTCTCTCGATGGCTGTAAGTCTTTTCTTGCGTAAATATTACTTGTAGTATAGTTAGCATTGCATATTAGTTGACTGTATTCAGTGCGGTAAAAATTTGTCATTATAGAGAATGAACTACAGGTCTGCAATAATGTCATGAGTTTAGGCTTCAACACATATTGCTCCATAGTCCATGCTATTACATGCCATGCCAGTCATGGCATGGATGCTGCATTGGGTACTGCAGTGCTATGTGAATGATTGTCTGTAACCATGGTGATGAACACATTACCCTGTTTTTCGAAAATGCACCCTGGTGTGTGTTTGGGCATTTGACTGTCACAGCATTACACGGCATTGTATTGTGTGGTATCGGACCATGTCATCTTATAGCTGGCACTAGTATGGCATGCAATACTTTAATGCATGATCAACTCAGATGACTGCAGTCAAAAATTTGACAGATGATGAATGATCTCAGATCATTGATATTTACTGCAATTTATCATTTATGTAATACATAAAATGGAAAAAAATTTCAAGTCTGTCTGTGTTTTTATGTTTGCAGATAGGTGCAATATTTCTGTGGTCTTATGTCTACAATATTGTCCGAGTATCTTCAAGTACTGCAGCAGGAAAAATGAATCCCAGTTTTCACCCTCATAAAATGGAGCTTCCAGAAGGTAGTGCAAAGTTAATTCCAGGGAGCTGCACAGATGGGGCAGCTACAACTAACAATTGCATGATATCCGGTCATAATGCCAATGAGATCGCACTTCCTCTTCTGTCTGATGAGTCTTCCACTAATAAGGTTGTTTGCAAGCTCTACTCCTTGCTATAGCTCTAATTAATTAGTTGCCAGAAATTTCTGTTTCTTTGTAGTTATAAAAATTAGCTTTCTCAGTTTGGAATTAGCAAATACAATCCCTTATTGCAAGGTCAGACATTATATCAATCCCAATTAGATTTTATTCACTATAATACCTATGATATATTCATTACAAAATTTTTTTGTGAATCTCTGTCAGCACATACATTTATGATCTGAAAATACTGGCTCAGAGTGTAGAATAAATTTGGACAGTGCAACTTTAGTTACAAGATGGAAGTGTGCCTTGAAATATTGTTGGGTGAATTGTCTGCATAGTATTTGCTGACACATGCCTTTCAAGATGCGCATCTCTTATTGCCCTCAAATTTATAATATCGTACATTTAAACATTGGACAGGAGTTTACAAAACCTTGATTACTCATATTATGGAAGTGTCGAAAAGCACATGCTATGGTTTTAAATTACATTGGATGGAGGTGCTCTGGTCTCTCTATAAAACCAAATGCTCCATTATCCCACCCCATCCTAGTAGCCTTCCCATTTGAGTGTATCTCTCTCCCATTCTTATTTTTTTTTTTTTGCCTTTTTTGTTTTCTTTCATTCATTTCTTTCTTCTTTTTTCTTTTTTTCTATTTCTTTCTTCTATCTTTTCCTTTCATTTTTCTATTCCTTTTAACTTATTTCTGGCCTTCCTTTTTGTCTTCCCTCCTTCCTTTCCCTCTTTTTCTTTCTTTTTCTCTATTCTTTCTCTTTCCTTTTTCTTCTTCTATTATCCCTTTCTTTTTTTTTCTTTTCTTCTTGTTTCCTTCCTTTTTTTCCTTCTTTTTAAGTTCTGGAATTCTGCTTCGGTCACAATCCTGTTTTCTCACATGAACAGGATAAGATGGGAAGGCCGAGATGTCCCTTATCATGTCAAGACCTAAAGTCATAGCACATACCTTAGCGATAGTATTTTTCAGCAAACATTTTAATTAGCCATCAATTTTTTGCAACAGATATATTCCAAATAATTTAAAATTATGGATGATACGTACCCTTTTTTTTCCTGCATATTTGTTTCTAAATATGCAAGTAAGCTATTCATTGAACCCAGGTCAAGTCTAATTATCTTTCAAAAACATCGGTACGTTTAGAAACATACTAGTGAAAATATTATCCAAAATAAAATAGAAGCTACTTCTTCATCTGAAAAAGTGCTCCTATTAATCACTATATGAATTTTTTTAAAAAAATATTAATGTTCATTATATTCAATCACAGTGTTATATATGTTGTGGTGAAGTATTTCCTGCATATACCTTTCCTTAAAATGTCTTTGTAACTTCATAACATGTTTTTACTGCCACCTCGAAAATTTCCATGTTAGGACAAGAAAAGAAAAAAAAAGTGGTTGGTAAAGGTATAAAACTATTCCTTTAGTCTATTATGCAACTTGTAAAGTAATATGCGTGGGGAAAAAAACTGTATTCTATCTGCATATAAAACTGCTGTTGTGTAATTGGCTGATTCAAGTGATTATCTAACAAGAACCATCCACATAATCTGAGATGTGCCCCAATTTCTTCCCCAATAATTTCTCAGTGCATCACATGTGACTGAACATTTCTGAAGCATGTTGCAGGTACCGTTTTTGGTCAAAATTCAAAAATTGCTGTCAACACTTTCAGGAGTAATCGACTTGAAGAAATTGTTTGCGCCTTCAACTATTGGAGTGGTATGCCTTCATTCATCATATTCCTACAAAAGCACCATTGTATTAGTTATTGCTCTGTTTTGCACTAAATATATGTTTATAAATAAAATCAAGATGTTTGCTAAATATATGTTTATAAATAAAATCAAGATGTTTTTTTTTTTTAATAAATGATCTAAATGCACACTGTACTCTTTGATCAATATCAGCAGAACTTTAAAGAAACATAATCACATTTGATCGCTTGATATTACAGATCAAAACTAGTTTTTTAAGATTCCACTAAGCAACCAACTTTATTAAATGTTATCCAACTTCTCTACTCCAACAGGAAAAGTTCAAATTTTGAGCCAAATGCAACGAAATGATCAAATTTCATTTCTGAATAAAATTAATTAATATTTCTTTTGAGAATTAGTGTTGGAGAACTAATATCATTGTGAAAACAGGATGGTATCATTTGGAAGCTCTACCATATTATGTGAATAATTTACTTGACTCTCTCTTCCTCTCCCCCCCCCCCTCTCTCTCTCTCTATATATATATATATATATAGATTATCAGTCAAGCAAGATGGACTAGGATTTACCATACTGACCTTTACCATGTGTACCACGGTATATCAATATTGAGTTTGGTTCGGTGTATGAGCCAAACTGATCCATCCTGGTCCAAACTAAGCAGAACCACCCCACATCATTCGGTACCAACTTGTGTTGCTGGTTTTAGGTGTTATTATTACTAGGAGTGAGAGAAAAAAGTATTAGGAGCCTGCTTTGATATGGAGTATGTACCATATTAATTGTACCATACTAGTAACATGTCAGTATAGTTCGTAGTACTAGTTTTGCGGACCTTGATTAGAACTAAGCTTCACATTTTTATAGCTGTTCTTAATCATGTTATTCTAGCATGCCACCACATCTTGCACATTGCAGTCTATTAGCGTGAAGAAGGGAATTCAGAAAAAAAAAAGTCAAACTTCTCTACATACAAGGAAACACTTGACTCTGCTTATCTAGTACTGTGACAGTAAGACACCTTAAACAGGAAACTCATATTATATAGAATATTGAGATTTATGAGTCTTCAAAGGCATAGATGTTTTTCATCTCTTATGGAGTATTAAGAATAACTCCATCAAGGCCGGTCCTAAGCCCAGGTAAAGAAGGAGGGTTGAGCGTAAAACTCCGTCAGATCCCTTAAAACATGAATTTACTAAGTATCAACTTAGTTCTGAATAGAGCAAAGTCGAGAAAGCAGATTCATGTAGCCAACCCTATACTCAACTCAACTCATCTAAGCCTTTTCCCAACTACATGGGGTTGGCTACATGAATCTGCTTCCTTCACTTTGCTCTATTCAGGATCAAGTCGATATTCAAATTACAAATAGTTACATCTTTTTTAATTATTTCTATCCATGTTAGTTTAGGTCTATCTCTATCTCTATCCTTACCATGGATTGTTAAAAGATCACTCTTTCTAACTGGAGCATCTAAAGGTCTACGTTGTATATGTCCAAACCATCGCAATCGATTTTCTCTTATTTTATCTTCAATTGGGCTACTCCTATCATTCCTTTTGTATATTTATTTCTAATTCTATCTTTTAAAGTTTTACCACATATCCATCTTAACATACGCATATTGTTACACTTAATTTATTCACATGTTGTTTCAATATTGTCCAACACTCTGTTCCATAAAGCATAGCTGGCTTAATAGCGGTTTTATAGAAATTTTCTTTTAATTTTAATGGGATGCGCCGATCATATAATACTCCCGAAGCACTCTTCCACTTAATCCATCATGCTTTAACTTATAATTCACATCTTCATCTATTTCACCTTCTTGCTGGATAATTGATCCCAAATACCTAAATTTTTTACTCCTTGATATCTCTTGGCTTACAATCTCCATCAAATCTTCATTTGCATTTCTACTCCTACTAAAATTACATTTCATGTAGCCAACCCTATGCAGTTGGGAAAAGGCTTAGATGAGTCGAGTTGAGATGGAGTATTAAGAATACCTACAACAAGGATGTACACATCTTCAGCAATTTTTTTTTGCACAGTGAAGTATAGAGCTAAAAGGCAGCAAAGTTAGAGCAACAAGTAAAAGGTGCTTCATATAATTCATGCTAGTTGATATTAAGGACTGCCAACTTGATCAAGTAGAAAACTCAAATTGACTAAGGAGATATGCTGCCCCATCATCTCTTCTATTCACTGCCTAGACAAGTCAAATACCATTATTGAGATGCCCAAAAGGAAATGAAAATTGAAATATCTGAAAGAAAGAGCCTTTGGTTCCTGCCATCAATATTGTATATCTGTGACTCAAAACACAGATCACCAAAGGAAGGAGATTTTAAGGAGCACACCTTTTTTATGCAAAAAAATGAGAAAAGAGTCAACATGTCCTTGGTGCATTGTGACCTACATTTCTATGTTCGTCTTCTAATGGTAATGCACCACATCTAGTGCAGTGCTATGAATTTGTAAAGTGTGACTCTAATCTGTTGCATGGTCTGAGCCTTCGTTCATTTGTTCCTTGCCATCTCTGTGATTTGATATTCTTAATGTGAAAAACATAAGAAACCCTCATTTCTTTTGTCTCTTTACATGAGGTTCTACTTACGTGTAGAAGGTGCTTAACAATTTTGGTAAACATGAGGTTCGTCCATTGCATATTTGTTACTGACACTTAAAATACAAGAACCTCGATTTTATATGATTTTAAAACATGATTTTCCTAGTATAGTAATATGGTTACATTGATTATCGATCTACTTAGATTGCAAACTTATTAAGGTGAAACAAGGAAAAAAAAAAAGATGGTTGCAAACATTTATTTTATTCACATATAATATATCTTAAAATATGTGAATCCTTGTTTATGAAAATGAAGTATTGCAGAGAGCCATCACCAAAGTTCTTTCCCATGGCTACAAGGGTATATAGAACAAGCCACTGAAGTATCTTTATATATATATATATATAAACCTGAGCTTGACTTTGATAGCTAGTTTTCTTAGTTGCATCATCTATTAAAATTTCATGGACATTAACACTTTCTACTTTCTTATGTAGATTGTCGGGTTCATTATTGGGGTCATTCCTCAAATTAGAAAAGCAATGATTGGCGAAGGTGCCCCACTTCGTGTGATTCATGACTCAGCTGATTTGTTGGGGTACATTCCTTAGTCTTCAATTTTGATTTTATTGCAGGATTATACGCACTACTTGTTTGTAGTATTTGGGTTGCTACTTTATGGTTATGTTACATGGTAGATGTGATGCTATAAACAGGATTCTGTTCTGTGATTGCTACCTAAAATCCTTTTTGTGTGTTTGTGTGCTTGCGCTTAAGCTCACCTTGCTTAGAAGTGAATATGATAGCTGTGATTTAACAACATTTGTCATTCATGGAATTTTGCATGGATAATTTGCCACAAATTGATACATTTGTCATTCAAGAAATTTTTTATGATTCAAGAAATATATATCACTCTTTGAGAAGTATTCATGATGTCAAGAGGTCATAATTAGGCAAACTATAAAGAATGGTATGAATTGGATAGCGGACTAATAGGCCAAACATAAATTAGACTAACATTTCTCATGCAGCTATTTGTTACCATTTTAAGTTATATGTCATCACATTAGTATGAGCTGTAGAACAGAGTGAAGATAGAATACACTTGAGCTTGAGGCATATGATGTCAAGAATTACAGTCAATATATTCTTTTTCTATGTTCCAATGTCTTATTCTAAAGTCATCAATCATGTTCTATATCTGTTAGACTCTCTTTCTGGAAATTAATTCAATATGTGTCTGGACTTTCTAAACCATCACAAAAGAATTATCAGAAATCAGCTTTGTCAACATTGATTTCAGCACCTTTATTCAAGGATAAGCTAGACCTTAGAGCCACTGTGATCTAGATTTGTTTGCCAAATTAAATGATGCATCCATTTGATGATCAGATTTTTTTGCCAAATTTTAAACCCGAACTGATGGACAGCTCTGGAATGTCCTTGTTTTTATTGGACGTAAGCAACGGTAGTGAGTTAGTCCACAGCCTGATTTGTCTCCATTTGCATCTTAACATTAATTGAAAGTAAAGAACATGGGAACAGATATGCTAATGTTTTTTTGATTTTTTTCAGGAAGAAATTAATTTGTCTTTTCATTTTCACTGTCTTTGAACTTATCATACTTTTTTTTTACTGACTTTATAAGCTTTCTTTTTATTGAGTTTTTCCTGTTCTTGCATGTAGTAACGGAGCAATCCCAACAGTTGCGCTGATAATGGGAGGGAATCTTCTGAAAGGTAGTAGCAGTTCATTTATGGAATTCACTTCTATGAGTAGATTGCATTGCTAGAAAGCAAAACATAAATGTCAATACATGCATCTATTCCATGCTTACAGGTTTGAGAGGTTCAGGCATCCATTGGTCAATTATTACCGGAGTTGTAGTTGTTCGCTATATCATGTTGCCCCTAGCAGGCATAATTTTGGTTAAAGGGGCAATTTATCTGGGCCTGGTGCATTCAGATCCTTTATATCAGTTTATTCTTTTGGTGCAATATGCAGTTCCTCCTGCCATGAACATAGGTACGAAATGCTTTCACTAGATGAAATCATGGTCAAAACTGATTTGGTTCATTATAGTGTGATTAACTGCACCATCCCAAGACTTATTGGCCCTTCTGAATTTTTTTTCTTCAACAAATTGTTCATTAACTAAATGATGATTAATTTCTTCCAAATTCTATTATCTCTTAAAATGCTTCATGTAAACTGGCAGGTACTATCACTCAATTGTTTGGGGTTGGTGAGAGTGAATGCTCTGTTATTTTTCTCTGGGCATACGGCCTGGCTTCAGTTTCACTGACCCTATGGTCTGCCTTTTTCATGTGGCTTGTATCATGATCAATTGTAAGATCAAGTCCAGGGGATGCAAAGAATAATTATCGGCAGAACCGCAACCCCATTTATTACACTACTGCAGGCTTCTCATAGCTCTACGTAATGATTTTATACAGAAGTCAAAATTGCAAGGAGTGATGTTCCAATTATTGCCACAAAACCTTCATGTGGCTTTACCGCAGCATCATTGTATTTTGATTGGAAAATTAGTGTGCCTTAAAAGTCAATTTTTTTTAATCAGTTGCTTCCATTTGTGTTGAAAAATAGAGGACTACTAATATCAAATAACATTTGGACATTTTTATGGTTACTGAATGTTTAAAGAGTTTCCACTGATCATGACAGTTGCCTGTTGCCTGTAGAATTTTCTTCAGTACATTCTTCTCCACTTCCATGTTAAGAAAAATAGAACAATGCGCTCAAGCCATGCTTTTTGTTGAAAACTACCAATTAAACAATATTTTCTGTTCATTTCAGCATGTTCTATTGTTCAGTAATTTTGATCATCTTCCAAATACTAATAAGAGGATCCATGAAATGCAAGTCTAATGAAAATCTGAAACAAATATTAATACCAACCATAAATGACTGTACTAATTAGAGTCAAACGTTAGTATATTCTTGAGAAGGTTTTGGTCCCGTACCTTTCTCAAGATAAAACATTATAAAGCTTAAATATTAGTAGACAAACACGGACCCCATACTCCATCATACAATGCTTGAGGGAAGCAAGTACACAACCCCAAAGTCACACACCTAACATAATGAATGAACTTCATAGTCCTGGACCCAAAACAACACCTCTTTGGTACACCAGTGTGTCTCAAAACTGTTCTTTATTTACATCATTGAAGTATGGGTGCTCCAAGGCTTTCTTTGCAGAGATCCGCTTTGAAGGCTCATACTGCAACATCTTCTGCAAAAATGTGGAAATTTTCTTGTTTTAAAAGACAAGCAGAAGGAATTCGAAACTTAATAGAAAGACGTTACCCAATCTATTCCATTGCTACAAAAACTATAATAATAACAGAATTTCAGCTCAACATTTGATTTCTTAAAGAAAATGGCTTAATATTTTAGTGGAAGGTAATATCTGGGTTTTCATATATTTTAACGTAATCAATATTGCATGAAGGCTGGACTCACAGAAAGCAGATCGATTCCATCAGCATCAATATTTGGAATCACTGAAGAAAGTTTCTTTGGTCCCCATTGAGGATACTCATGCCAATTTGGTAATTTGCCTACTCCTGGCCACACTTCTTCATTTGGGGTGCCCAATAACCTGCAAAAATAAGCAAACAAATAATCCACAATTAAAGTTAAAATTTAAAAAAGGGGCTCAAGAGCAAAAATCCTCAAAAGAAAAAAGGGAGAAACAATAAAAGGTTGGCAACTACTTCACCTGAAAATGTGAAGGAGCTGCTGCAGCTCAGAGTCCCCAGGAAATAGTGCTTGAGTTGTAACTAGTTCGGCTAGAATGGATAAGAAAGACCAAGATAACTTAAGTTTTTTTAACAAAAAGCTTATTTTTTTTCAAAAGAAACATGAGTTCTTTAGCATTATTGGTTAGGGGAATAAGTGAATTGCCTACCAAATATACAACCAACAGACCACATATCAACTGGTGTTGAATAATGTGTCGCCCCAAGAAGCACTTCAGGAGCTCGATACCATAGTGTCAGAATCTGAAACAAATAGTTGTCTGAAGAGTTAGTAATCATGAAACTTAAAACAAAATCCAAAGTGACAAGGCACAAAAACCTCAAGATAATATTACTTCAGCGAACATCAACATATTTTCTAACACACAAACCTCATGAGTATACTTCTTAAGGGGAATAGTGAATGCTCTGCTGAGTCCAAGGTCGGCTATTTTAAGCATCATTGTCTTCCGATCCATTAAAAGATTGTGAGGCTTCAGGTCTCTGCAAATGAAGAGGGAGAATAGCATGAGATGTAAAATAAGAAACATGGGGAGCTGTTATGTGCAAGCTATAAACTTGGAAAATATGGTGGTGATGTATAGTTTACCTATGCAGTACACCATGACCGTGACAAAATGCAACACCCTTGCACAGTTGGTACATCAAAATCTGCAGGAAGAACAGCACCAACTCTTAAGAATCTCAATTCAACTAACAGGTGGAAGAAGATAATCTCCAATGATCACGATGTTGAAATTTTCCAAATAAAAGACAAGCTTGCAAATATATTGGATCAATAATATCAGGAATTAATAATGGCTGATAAACCATAAGTTGCATACAGATTGGTTCTGTTTCATTTTCAGCAACCAACATTATCATCTTTGATTCATTAAGCAGAATGTAACAAAGACGAATAGCCATATAAAAAACCTATTTTTCAGAAATTATTTTCGCTTCCTTGGCAAAAGCTTTGGTTCAAAACTCATGGTTAAATGGATAATTTATATGTGCCCTGAGAAGCCGTTATAAGAGGTCACCTTAACAGTTTTGGATGGCATCATCTCCTGGTTTGCACGGAAGCTTCTGATGTATTTCTTAAGATCAGTGTCCATGTACTCAAAGATCAGATAGAGAATTGTCTTCCCTTCTTTGTTCTCACCTTGCTTGAGATCCAACAGCCTGGAAATGATGGTGGATGCAATAAATTAGCAGAAGCCTCGGTATACATTCATTAATCAGCATAAATTTGGCAGAGGAGAGAGAAGAACGATGCATAAAAATTTCTAAATGGTTAACAGGGAGATGAAGTAAGGATATAAAAACATGGAAAAAAAACGCCCTTTTTTCATTTCACCAAATTGAGAAATATCTAAAAGATATGAATCATCTAACATGAATGGGAGGCTGAACGCAAGATATAAAAACATCATAACAAACCCCAAATCCACAACTCTGTGTCATCCGGATATTATCAGAATATTTTTTTACAACATGAAGCAGAAACGAAGCTCGCAGAGAAAAATTATTATACACAAAAATAGCGACCAATCGCTCTTAGAAAGGCGAAACAAACCAAGAAACTATTCAAGAAATAATAGTTTAAAACCAAGGAATCCAAAAAATAATAAAAAAGAACAAGATATTCATATCAGGAAAAACAAAAGAAACAACTTTGAGTAATACATGAAGTCCAAAGACGAAGAATCATAAGAATTAAGAAGATTTACAGCCAAAAATAGAAAGAGTAATCTGATATACAAAACCCTAGCCGGAAGACAACCTTAGGAAAAAATATAAAGAGAAAGATCGAATCCATCAGCTTAAAAAGAAGATCACGAGCCCAAAAGTAAATAAGGCGAAAACGACCCTGGTAATCTTTAACAATCGGAAACAAAGATTTCGCTCACCGGACGATATGGGGGTCGATGGAGAGCATTCTGAGAAGCGAGACCTCACGAAGAGTGGTGGGAGGGACTCCCTCGTCGTCCTCCGGGAGGCGGGTCTTCTTGAGGGCGACGATCTTTCCCGTGGCCTTCTCCCTCGCCTTGTAGACCTTCCCGTAGGTCCCTTCTCCCACCTTCTCCAGCTTCTCGTAGGCATCCATGGCTCTCCCCGTCGTCACCATCTCTTTCTCTCTCCTCTCTCTCTCTCTCGCTCTCGCTCGCTGGCAAAGATTTCTGGGGGAAGGGATCAGGAGAGAGGGTTTTTATATGCCAGAACGGAGAGCCGTTATGTGGTCAGGCGCGATGCACTAACGGCTAGAATTTTTGAAATTCGAATTGAAAAGAAGTACGGAAGGAAGGGGCGGCTCTTGGATATTTATATTGGCCCAGGCTCCGCTAATGCGCTTCCCCTCCGCTTAAAAATGATTTCCTTTATAGCGACGTGTTGATTGGCTTCTAATTCGCAATAATCGACGGCGCTCGTGTCTGTTGGTATAATCGTGTGGCCATTAAATATTGGTGAAGTTTAGCTTGTTACGCAAATCATCGTCCATTAAAAATGTTTCTATTTTATTTTTAATTTGCATGGAGGCAATCGGGCCGTTGGAATCTCGCCTGTGTTTCTAAATTTGCAAAATTTCGAATGTACCCGTTTTAAATGTTGCACCCAGCTTGACGGTACCAATGGAAGTAAATAATGATCAAATGCACATAGCTTATAAGCTTTCGTAACTTAAGAGCATGCTTGTTGTCTTTTTTATTTTTCTATATTTTATTTTTTAAAATACAAACATAAAATTTGTTGTAAGAAAATATGTTTTGTTACATGGTTTTTATTTTTTTAAAAGAACAACTTTCATTATTTATTAAAATTTGGAAGTAAAAATATTTCACCTTTTTATTACTTTTTTTTTAAAAATACTTCTTTTTGTAGAAATAACTTTTTAAAAAAAATTAGGGTAACTTTTTCAAAAAAAATTCTAATTATGTAATATTAATTATTATACATAATATTTTATTATCAGTGTTATATTAATATTAACTATAAATTGTATATACCATATTTATTAATAATTATAATATTATTAATATAATAATAGTTTATTATAATATACTATTAGCATTATCATTATTGATGCCAAATCACCTCCCTCGAACGTCCGGTCGCCTCCCAGCGAGCCCGGGATTCTTCGGCGAGCTTCTTACGCCTCGGAGCCGACAAAAAGTCCCGGGGACCAGAGATTCCGGCGAGGACCTTCGACGCTCAAGTCAGTGCTTTAAGCAACAGCCGTGAGTTTAAGGAAGCTCGAAAGAGAGAAAAAGAGAGAGGCTTAGAGCGGTGCTCTCTATGAGTAAGAATGAGCATTTAAGAATGGAGTGAGTTATTAGTTACCTGGTTGGGGGTCCCTCTTACCCTTTTTAGTGGTGCTTAGAGCCTGCCAGTCTTTGGACATGATCACTTGTTAAAGCATTTATTGATATTAGCAATAGTGGAGCTTGTCTCCATGTGACATGTCAGGGCTACAGGTCATGTCCTGCCAGGATGGGTGACCGTGGCAGGTGTTGCTTGGTTTGGATAACTGTTGTAGGCTGCTGCAGGGCATGGGCGACCGTTACGGCGCTTGCCAGACGTGTCCCGAGGGATCAGAGATTCCGGCGAGGACTCTTCGACGCTCAAGTCAGTGCTCTAAGCAACAGCCGTGAGTTTAAGGAAGTTCGAAAGAGAGAAAAAGAGAGAGGCTTAGAGCGGTGCTCTCTGTGAGTAAGAATGAGCATTTAAGAATGGGGTGAGTTATTAGTTACCTGGTTGGGGGTCCCTCTTACCCTTTTTAGTGGTGCTTAGAGCCTGCCAGTCTTTGGACATGATCACTTGTTAAAGCATTTATTGATATTAGCAATAGTGGAGCTTGTCTCCATGTGACATGTCAGGGCTACAGGTCATGTCCTGCCAGGATGGGTGACCGTGGCAGGTGTTGCTTGGTTTGGATAACTGTTGTAGGCTGCTGCAGGGCGTGGGCGACCGTTACGGCGCTTGCCAGACGTGTCCCCACGTCACCCTTTCGCTGTCCTGTGTAGACAGTGATGGACGATAAAGTCAGGCATGTGGGCCCCAAAGTGCAGCCGCTGGGGCAGAAGATGAAGTTTGGAGTTGAAGCCAGCTATCCCTCGTAGAGCATTGATTATAGAGCGCTTGCATGGCACTGTTCACTTGCATGACACTGTTCATTTGCATGGCACTGTTCATAGCCGAAGCCGAGGGAAGTAGGTCCGAGGCCAAGAGGAATCGGAGATGTGCCTGGCCTCACGCAGAGGAGGAAGCCCACGTACATGCTTCATGGGAAGAAGGAAGCCCACGTGCACATTGTTGGGAATTGTATCCTAAAGCCAATCATTTGATGATTGTGCTAATGTAAATTATATAAATTGATATATTAATAAAAGTTATTTGGCAGTTTATTCATTACAAGAACATCTTTTAAAACTCCTAATAGTAATGAAGCCCTCATGATCTTCCTTCATGATAAAGAAGGATTTATCTTTGAAGGTCCTCAAAAGAGTTCGTGACCAAATGATATACTATAAAATGGCCATAGTACTATCAATTATAGGACGTTGTATATCATATTTGTTGGTTGTCCTCTTAACCAAAGAGCGTAGAGACACTGGTATGACATACAGGTAAAAGTTTAGGAGTACATTTCACCGAACGTGACTCATTTCCGGATACTCTGCTGTCAAGAGTTAATCCGAGAAGTTATGGGTATAAGTATCCTTTAGACCTAAAGATCACAACCGATGACTTGCAAGCAACTCATTGTACTTAGGTGCCAGACCACCTGGATTTCTAATTTAGCTACGAAAGGTTACTAGGTGCAGTCAAGTACTTATGGTAGTCAGTTGTGGATCAAGATGGAATTTGACCTATCCCGTTAAAAGGAGAAATGCTTATGTTTTAATTTAGCAAGACCTTGGCCAAGGCACTTCATGTGAAGGTCACATGATCACTAAAATTGAAATCACTTTATGGATTTGCTGTTTAGAGTTGACAGCCTCTTAAGCCATCCTTAGCATTTGTGGTCAAAAGGATGAATTATACGGTAACTGTTTCTTAAGGTTCTTGGAGTTTGCTCGGCAACTCTTCGACCTATCCGGACGTCGGGTTCCATTGCTAGATGGGCACATTGATTAGTATAGAAGTTGTTTCTATGCTACCGGCTTAAGTTCGAACCTAGAGAGTCACACGCATAGAAGTTTCCTAGGATGATCTATTTGCTGATCAACGATTGAGAATCGTATATGATTTAATTAATCAATTTGATTGATTGAATAAGATTCAATTTGGTTTAAGTCTATTAGAAGGACTAGTCAATTTCAAATATTGATTTAAAATTAGACTTGATTTGGATTTAAATAGATTCAAGACCAGACAAATTTGATTTGGGCTAGGACCATGATCTATATGGTTCAGTCCAATAAATTCAAATCAGCTTAAACCAAAACCCCAACCCAAACCCCTCACATAAGAATCTCACATGATGAGATAACTTGATTAAATTCTCATGTAGAATTTAATATATTAACTTAATCTTCTCCAAATAGTTTCCGTTGGAATTCTAAGTGTTAGAATTCATGTGGAATTAATGTGCCTTTTTTAATTAACCAGACGATAGAATTCTAAATGTTAGAATTCACATCTCTTTGGTTTTCACCGAACATCCAAACGCTACGTCTCTTTGGTTTTCATCGAACGTCGGAATTAACCAAACGATACATCTCTTTAGTTTTCACCGAATGACAAAATTCTAAGTGTTAGTATTCAATGGGCTAAAGGCTATATTGAGCCTATAAATTAGAAGACATTCTTCACCAGATCATACAGAACAACAACGAAATGTTATGGATTGAATTTCTAAAGAGTTAGAATAAAAATCCTGGTGTGATTCTGGTGTCAGCGAAAGTTTGGTGGATCTTGGAAGAAGATTCAAGTGGGAGGATTTAAGATCAGCAAAGTTGTTTTTCCGCGAGCTAGCACTCCCGGGAATCCGATCATTCGGGGCTTTGCGTGGACGATACTAGAGGCCGGACGATTGAACGGCGGCAGAGCAATAAGGATTTACCTACTGTTCTTAAGGTAAGTGATTTGATCCCTAAATCTTAAGGCAGGCTTCAAGATAAGTAGTATGACTTCTCATCTTGAAGATCAAGATATAATCTTGATGTTTTTATTTATATGCATATTTTAGATCAAACGATCCCATATATAAGGCAAAGATATGATCTTGATGCATGTTAGATAGATTAATATGTAATCTTTAAGTTTCTGCATTAATAATTGTTATTAAATTTTAAAATATGCTTTGGAGATTGTTTCTCCCTACAAATGGTATCAGAGCCTTGGTTTCGTTTTGATCTAATTTATTGCATGTAAATTAATACTCATATTAATTTTGTAATAATAGCCAAAACGGATCACCAGGCTATCTGGTCATAGACGGATTAACAATCCAAATTACCCCATTCAACGAGGTATTCTATGACGTATAGCGGTACCGTACTCTCAAAATATTTTATATTTAATACATATTGATGTTGTATAATAGCATGATAATTGTTTATATTTAATACATACTGATGTTATATAAAAGCATTATAATAGCATGTTTAGTATAAACATAAATATGAGAGTCTTATTTGAATGTCAAATATTTATTCATAATCTTTTTAGATATAATCTAAATACAGGAATTATGAGTAGTTGTGTAATGCAAGTGATGCATGATTCGAAATATATGACATAACTATTATGGACGCATGAAATATATTTAATCTTTTGGGTTAGCTAAATCAGGCCATAATGGGTTAGATCCTAAGGTTTAAATCAAATGGACTATAAGAGTATTTGATCAAATCTAAATTAATTAGATTAGGTTAAGGATGCTCTAAATCAAATAATAATTATAGTTGATCATGTCCATGTCTTTGATTAAATCAAATGGAAGTAGATTAGGCTCCGTGATTGAGCATGAATCTCTTAGATGGTCAAATCAAAATTGGTTAACCATATAATGTCAAGGTGAGTTGGCAAGTTGCTCTAGGATCAACGATCGAATGGTTTTTAATTGGGAGCTACTCGTATTGATGCGTCTTTAACGAGTTAATGACATATCCTTCCCATCGATCTTACTTACCTGATCAATATGGTGAACCATTTATGATTCAGATCATTTACTTGATTCGGGTTGACCCATGCCTATAAGGAAATCAGTCTGACTGATTTAGGTGCCACTTAACATGACTTAATCTTGTTTCATTCTACCGATTTCATAGATTCAGTGGGAGAACTTGATTAGTCAATTTATCTTCAGATTATTAAATCCTCTAAAATTATTAGGTCCTTAAAATGAAATAGTTATATGATAACTAGATCATAGCCTCCTATTAAGGTGGGTGATAATGAGTCCGATGTCTTGATAATCATTGGAGGCACTCCATGCCTGGTGCTTGTCAACCATCGAAATTATCATTCATTATATGATAAGTCAGCGTAACTATTAAATAGACAGTCAGGTGGGCCGAGCTTCACTCGGACTTGGTTGTCTATTGATCGATTACAATGATTATATCATTTAATGGTTAGACCTAACCAGAACTTTCAGTGAAGGCACTCCAAGCCTGCTGAAGAGGAATATGGGGCAAAAACTGAACACTAAGAATTGTTTGGGGAAACAATTGGTTTTGAACCTACTCTTAAATGCATGTGGATTGGCCAAGCTTCACTTGGGCCTGTATGTAGTCTATGTAGATCTTAATGCCCACTAAAGAATTAAGAATAATTCTTCGAATTGGAGTGTAGAGGCTACCAATTTGAATAAAATAGTGGGAGAATCTTTAGACTAAAGTTTAAGTCTTTAGACTGAAACTATTTATATACTACTAAACTTTAGTTTTTCCTTATGCAGAATATGGCCACTAATTTATCATTAAGGTCCCTATTGGATAGTGACAAGTTGAATGGTTTAAATTTCAATAGCTGGTTTAAAAAACTTAAGATCATCCTTGAGCATGAGAGGATTCTATATATTCTGAATAATCCTGCACCAAAGATACCTGATGCAAACACCTAAAGTTTTGAGAAAGACACTTATCAGAAGTGGCTCAGTGATAGAACTAGTGTGCGTTGTATTATGCTAGCAGCAATGAACGATGAATTCGGTCATCGGTTCGAAAATGCTCAGCCGAAAGAAATCATTCAAGCGTTGAATGAATCTTTCGGCACACCCGACGACGTTGAAAGGCACAAGACTAGTTGTGCTATTTTTAATGCTCGAATGAGGGATGGATCTCCTGTCACTGATCATGTGTTGTATATGATCGAGAAGATAGAACTCCTAAGCAAACTCAGCTTTCCCCTATATGAACAGTTGGGAAAGGATGCGATTCTGAATTCCTTGCCTACATCCTTCCGACCTTTCCTTACTCATTATCAACTGACAAAGCCTGCAGTCAACTACCATGGTTTGTTGGGGTTGTTACAGAACTTTGACAAGGACAACCAGCTCTCTAAGGGTTTGGTTAATGTGGTTGAAGGATCTAAGGTAGGGCATCAACCCTTTGGGAAAGGAAAAAGAAAAGGATAAGAAAAAGGTGCAACATGCTAGGACATCTATAAGGGGTCAGATGCAGAAGAAGAAAGTTGATAAAAGTCAAGCTGAATGCTTTCATTGCAAGATGCAAGGGCACTGGAAGATGAACTTTCCTCTTTACATTGCCACACTTGATCCAAACAGGTTAAAGAAGAAAAAGGGGCAAGATATTGCTCAACAAGGTATTTATATGATAACACCTTGTAATTTTTCTGTATATGATAATCAGACCTAGGTATTGGATACCGGGAGTCCTTTTAATATTTGTAATTCATTGCAAGACTGCAGGTCACTAGAAGATTTGAGGACAATGAAAGATTCCTTAATGTCGGCGATGGAAGATTAGTTCCAGTTTTGGCATTAGGAGTTCTTGAAATAGTTTTCAATAGAAATGTTATTGTACTAAATGATTATCATTTTTGCCCAACGTTCTTGTTGAACGTAATTTCTATAGGCCTTCTGGCCAAAAGTCATTATGAAATTTCAATAAAGAATGTTACTTTGAATATCATTATGAATGGAGTCATTGTAATGATTGAGCATTTATCTAATGACATTTATATATTATCATAGCCTGTGAATGTAGTGTACAAATCAAGTAAGCGCCCTAGAATAACTGATGTCATAGATATTTATCTTTGGCACCATCGGCTGAGTCATATCAACAAGAACATATTAAACATATTAACTCAGGAGGGCATCCTTCGAGTTGATGATTGTGAATCATTAACTACCTGTGAATCCTCTCTTATTGGTAAAATGACCAAGTCATCTTTTACTGAAAAAGGTGAAAGAGCTAAAGGGCTATTGGGTCTAGTACATACTGATGTATGTGGACCAATGAGCACTTGTGCCAAAGGTGGATATTACTACTTCATTACTTTTACAGACGACCTTTCTAGGTTCGGTTATGTCTATCTTATAAGACATAAATCTGAGTCGTTTGAGATGTTCAAACTATATCATAAAGAAATAGAAAAACAAACAGGAAAATGTATTAAGACCCTTCGATTAGATCGAGGAGGCGAATACTTTCAAATGACTTTGTGACATATTTAAGGAAGAATGAGATTCTCTCCCAATGGACTCCTCCAGGAACACCGCAGCATAACGGTGTGTCGGAAAGAAAGAATCGAACTCTATTAGACATGGTTCGGTCCATGATGGGTTTTGCAAGCTTGCTAATATCATTTTGGGGATATGCATTAGAATTAGCTTGTCATATTCTCAATAAGGTTCCAAGTAAGTCTGTTTCTAAAACTCCATATGAGATGTGGTATGGACATAAACCAGTTATCACTTATCTGAGAGTCTAGGGGTGTCCGGCTTATGTGAAACGTGCAAAATCAGACAAACTTGAACCCAAATCTGACAAATATTTTTTTATCGGCTATCCGAAAGAAACCAAAGGATATTACTTACAATACTAAAAAGAAAAAGTTGTTCATTAGTAATAGAGCAATTTTTAATGAAAGGAGTTCCTTAGTGAAGGAACAAATAGCTCTAATGTTGAACTCGAGGAAGTTCATCAAGTAGAAGGAACAACACAAACCTTTGAACCCTTAGAATCTGAGTTGATTAGATCAAACTCAAAACCTATTTTAGATGCACCATTAAGGTGATCTGGTAGAGTACCACATCAACCGGACAGATACTTAGGTTTCTTGGTCCAGAACGAAGATCCTGTTGAGCTCGATGAGAACAATGAGGATCCGATCACCTATATGGATGCTATGCAAAGGACTGACTCTGATAAATGGCTTGATGCCATGAAATTCAAACTTGATTCCATGAAGGAAAATAATGTATGAACATTAGTTGACCCACTCGAAGGGATAAAACCCATAGGGTGTAAGTGGGTTTTCAAGAGAAAAAGAGGCGCAGATGGAAAGGTAAAGACCTACAAAGCGCATCTGGTTGCCAAGGGGTATCGTCAACGTTATGGTATTGACTATAACGAAACATTTTCTCCTGTGGCAATGCTGAAATCCATTCGGATTATGCTAGCTATAACAGCATACTTAGATTATGAGATTTGGCAGATGGATGTTAAAACTGCTTTTCTAAATGGTAATTTAGAAGAACATGTGTATATGATGTAACCTGAAGGTTTTATATCTGAAGACGAGTCTAAAGTATGCAGGCTACTGAAGTCCATTTATGTACTTAAGCAAGCATTTAGAAGTTGAAACATACGATTTGATAATGTGATCAAATCTTATGACTTTGTTAAGAATAAAGAAGAACCTTGCATTTATAAATGGGCTAACGGTTCCGTTATTGTATTTCTTGTATTATATGTGGATGATATTCTCTTAATCGGGAATGATGTCCCTGCATTACAAGGAATAAAGACATGGTTATCATCACAATTCTCTATGAAAGATCTGGGAGAAGCATCATACATCCTAGGAATGAAGATCTATAGAGATAGATCTAAGAGAATGCTTGGTTTATCCTAATCTACGTATATTGACACCGTGCTAAAGAGGTTTAGCATGGAGAATTTTAAGAAAGGCTATCTTCCGATAGGACATGGAATTCATCTTTCTTAGAAGGATTGTCCGACAACTCCTAATGAAAGAGAACGTATGAGTCGAATTCCATATACTTTGGCAGTGGGATCGATTATGTACACCATGACATGTACAAGACTAGACGTGGCATACTCACTAGTAGTGAGTAGATACCAATCTGATCCAGGAGAAAAACACTGGCAAGTTGTTAAGATAATCCAAGTATTTGAGAAATACTAAGGACCAGTGGTTAGTCTATGGACAATCTGATTTGAAACTTGTTGGATATACTGATTCCAATTTCCAATTAGATCATGATGATAGCAAGAGCATGTTGGGTTTTGTGTTTATCCTGAATGGTGGAGCTGTTTGCTGAAAAGTTCCAAGCAACATACAGTGGCAGATTCAGTGTGCGAGGCAGAGTACATCGCTGCATCAGATACCGTGAAAGAAGCTGTGTGGCTGCAAAAGTTTATCTCCGAGCTTGGAGTGGCACCTTCCATAGATGGACCAGTCTTGTTGTACAGTGACAGCACTGGTGCCATAGCTCAAGCAAAGGAACCACGAGCACATCAGCGCAACAAGCACATACTGCGCCGGTTTCATCTCATTCGAGAGATTGTAGAACGAGGTGACATAAATCTTCAGAAGATTGACGGAAAGGAAAACCTAGGTGACCCATTTACTAAAGCACTCAGCATCAAGGAGTTTGACAACTATAAGTTGAAGATGGGTATTAGATATTGTAATGAGTGGCTTTAGGCTAAGTGGGAGTTTGTTGGGAATTGTATCCTAAAGCCAATCATTTGATGATTGTGCTAATGTAAATTACATATAAATTGATATATTAATAAAAGTTATTTGGCAGTTTATTCATTACAAGAACATCTTCTTAAAACTCCTAATAGTAATGAAGCCCTCAGGATCTTTCTTCATGATAAAGGAGGATTTATCTTTGAAGGTCCTCAAAAGAGTTCACGACCAAATGATATACTATGAAAGGGCCATAGTACTATCAATTATAGGATGTTGTATATCATATTTGTTGTTTGTCCTCTTAATCAAGAGTATAGCGACACTAGTATGACATAAAGGTGAAAGTGTAGGAGTACATTTCACCGAACGTGACTCATTTCCGGATACTCTGCTGTCAAGAGTTAATCCGAGAAGATATGGGTATAATTATCCTTTAGACCTGAAGATCACAACCGGTGACTTGCAAGCAACTCATTGTACTTAGGTGCCAGACCATATGGATTTCTAATTCAGCTACGAAAGGTTACTGGGTGCAGTCAAGTACTTGTGGTAGTCAGTTGTGGATCAAGATGGAATTTGACCTATCCCGTTAAAAGGAGAAATGCTTGTGTTTCAATTTAGCAAGACCTTGACCAAGGCACTTCATGTGAAGGTCACATGATCACTAAAATTGAAATTACTTTATAGATTTGCTGTTTAGAGTTGACAGGCTCTTAAGCCATCCTTAGCATTTGCTCGGCAACTCTTCGACCTATCCAGATGTTGGGTTCCATTGTTAGATGGGCACATCGATTAGTATAGAAAGTTATTTCTATGCTACCGGCTTAGGTTCGAACCTAGAGAGTCACACACATAGAAGTTTCCTAGGATGATCTATTTGCTGATCAACGATTGAGAATCGTATATGATTTAATTAATCAATTTGATTGATTGAATTATCTCAATTGGGTTAAGTACAAGTGAATAAGATTCAATTTGGTTTAAGTCTATTAGAAGGACTAGTCAATTTTAAATATTGATTTGAAATTAGACTTGATTTGGATTTAAATAGATTCAGAACTAGACAAATTTGATTTGGGCTAGGACCATGATCTATGTAGGTTCAGTCCAATAAATTCAAATCAGCTTAAACCAAAACCCGAACCCAAAACCCTCGCATAAGGATCTCACATGATGAGATAACTTGATTAAATTCTCATGTAGAATTTAATATATTAACTTAATCTTCTCCAAATGGTTTCCGTTGGAATTCTAAGTGTTAGAATTCATGTAAAATTAATGTGCCTCTTTTAATTAACCAGACGATGGAATTCTAAGTGTTAGAATTCACATCTCTTTGGTTTTCACCAAACGTCGGAATTAATCAAACGCTGCGTCTCTTTGGTTTTCATCGAACGTTGGAATTAACCAAATGTTGCGTCTCTTTGGTTTTCACCGAATGACAGAATTCTAAGTGTTAGAATTCAATGGGCTAAAGGCTACATTGAGCCTATAAATTAGAGGACATTCTTCACCAGATCATACAGAACAACAACAAATATTATGGATTGAATTTCTAAAGAGTTAGAATAAAATCCTAGTGTGATTCTGGTGTCAACGAAAGTTTGGTGGATCTTGGAAGAAGATTCAAGTGGGAGGATTCAAGATCAACAAAGTTGTTTTTCCACGAGCTAGCACTCTGAGAATCCGATCATTCGGGGCTTCGCGTGGACGATACTAGAGGCCGGATGATTGAACGGCTGCAGAACAATAAGGATTTACCTATTGTTCTTAAGGTAAGTGATTTGATCCCTAGATCTTAAGGTAGGCTTCAAGATAAGTAGTATGACTTCTCATCTTGAAGATCAAGATATGATCTTGATGTTTTTATTTATATGCATATTTTAGATCAAACGATCCCATATATAAGGCAAAGATATGATCTTGATGCATGTTAGATAGATTAATATGTAATCTTTAAGTTTTTACATTAATAATTATTATTAAATTTTAAAATATGCATGCCTCGGAGATTGTTTCTCCCTACACACGTGTATGGCTCAAAGGCACATGCCTGGCAGAGGAAGAATCGGGCAGTGGTCGGGAGTTGGAGATGGAGGCCATACGAGGCCGAGGGGGATCAGTCCGATGCCAATGGGGTTGGGACCGAGGCCAAGGCGGAGTTGGGCTTGCTGGAGATGGAGGCTATACGAGGCTGAGGTGGAGTCGGGCAGCAGCCAGGTGACGTGCCTGGCCTCACGCTAAGGAGGCCCACATCCACGCTTCATGCGAAGAGGGAAGCCGAGGCCGAGGGGAGCAATTCTGAGGCCGAGCAGGGGAGCAGGTCCGAGGCCAAGGGAAGCCGAGGCCGATGGGGATAGGTCCGAGGCCGAGGGGGGTAGGTCCAAGGCCGAGGGGACCAGGTCTAAGAATGAGGGGAAGCCGAGGCCGAGGGGAGCAGGTCCGAGGCCGAACAGGGGAGCAAGTCCGAGGCTGAGGGGATCAAGTGCTAGGAGCCTCCACGGACGAAAGACGGAGCCGATCGAGGGGGATGGTCCGGGAGCCTCCGTGGGCGAAGGGAGTCGGACCCAAGCCTTCGTGGAGTCCGAAGGTCGGGCGAGGCTAGGACAAAGGCTGGAACAGAGCCATGAGGTAAAGCCTGGAGTTGGCTCCCGAAGCAGGGGACGGACCTGGAGTCAGCTGCGAGCAACTTGGAGCTAGTTCCAAGAGATGGAGCCGGCCAAAGGGGAGCTTGGGAGCTTCTGGATGGCTTTTCGTCGCCGGGAGCAGAGCCAAGTCTGAGGTGGAGCTTCTGAGAAACATGGGATAGGCTCAAGAGGTGGATCCGAGGGCACCTGGGGCCCGTCGAGTTGCCCAAAAGTCAGAGGCGGCCGGGAACGTAGAGTCTGGTTCATCCTTGGTGCGTAGTAGAGGGAAAGAGAGAGACGGGGGTCGGTTCCCATCAACCTCCACCACATGACGTGGAAGAGAGGAGGCAGCTCACAACAGTGCTGAGTTCCACCAACCATCAGATGAATCGTTGTTCATGGGGTCATTGGCCACCTGAGCCTGATCCAAGCACCCTCAGGTCACCCTCCGGGGTTAAAGGCTCCCGAGCATGGTCACCCTTCGGGGTTCAAAAGGCACCTGAGTCTGGTCTAAGCACCCTCATGTCACCTCCGGGGTTAAATGCTTCTGAGCATGGTCCCATCACAGTGACTCTCGGGTCAACCTTTGGGGTTCAAAAGGCACTTGAGCCTGGTCCAAGCACCCTCAGGTCACCCTCCAGGGTTAAATGCTCTCGAGCATGGTCCCATCACAGCAACTCTCGGGTCATCCTTCGGGGTCCAAAAGGCACTTGAGCCTAGTCCAAGCACCCTCAGGTCACCCTCCGGGTTAAAGGCTTCCAAGCATGGTCCCATCCCAACGACTCTCGGGTCACCCTTTGGGGTCCAAAAGGCACCTGAGCCTGGTCCAAGCACCCTCAGGTCACCCTTCGGGGTTAAAGGCTCCCGAGCATAGTTCCATCACAGCGACTCTCGGGTCACCCTTCGAGGTTCAAAAGGCACCTGAGCCTGGTCCAAGCACCCTCAGGTCACCCTTCTGGGTTAAAGGCTCCCAAGCATGGTCCCATCACAGCGACTCTCGGGTCACCCTTCAGGGTTCAAAAGGCTTCCGAGCATGATCTTATCCCAGCGACTCTTGGGTCACCTCCAGGGTTCAAAAGACTCTCGACGGCCTCAACTTTGCCTCAGCGGCTTCATCACAGTCTCAACGACATCATCACAGTCTCAACGGCTTCATTTCAGCCTCAGCGGCTTCAACTCTGTCTCAGCGGCCAGTGGCCAACCGGGTAATACCTTTGTTTAAATTATACACTTGTAACATATTGCTGGTTACTTTCAGCCATTCAAGAAGAAGCCCCAAGTCAACTCATAGTAGGGAGAGGCCAACTCCCCGGCTCACAGTTGACGGGCACCCATCTCCAAATTTCATGACAAAAGTAGAAGACCCAAAGTCAACTCAAAGTCAGGAGAAACCAACTCCTCAACTCATAGTTAACGGGCATCCGCTTCCAAACCCTAAGTCGGAAGAGGATTACTGGCTGCTCCCAGCTAGTCTAAGGTAATAAATGTACCTCCAACATTACTTAAAGTTTTTGAGCAGATGAAAGCACAAGAGAGCATGCAGACGTGGTCACAAGTTCACACAAGGCAGACGGAAGCTATCCAAGGCTGGCATGCAGAGACAAATGCAAAAGAAAGATATTACGATTCCTACACTCCTTTCGTTCGGTGGATGCAGGGCTTGTAGTTGCACAAGCTCAGGAGTGTGGGGGGCATCTGATGAGGCCAATGACCCCATGAACAATGATTCATCTGATGGTTGGTGGACTCAGCAATGTTGCGAGCTGCCTCCTCTCTTCCACGTTATGTGGTGGAGGTTGATGGGAACCGACCCCCATCTCTCTCTTTCCCTCTATTGCGCACCAAGGACGAACCAAACTCTACGTCCTCGGCCACCTTCGACTTCTGGGCAACCTGACGGCCCCAGGTGCCCTCGAATCCACCTCTCGAGCCTATCCCCTATTTCTCGGAAGCTCCACCTCCGACTCGGCTCTGCTCCCAGCCACGAACAGCCATCTGGAAGCTCCCGAGCTCCCCCTCGGCCGGCTCCATCTCCTGGAACTGGCTCCAAGTTGCTCCCAGCTGACTCCAGGTCCGTCCCCTACTTCGGGAGCCAACTCAAGCTTTGCCTCATGGCTCTGTTCCAGCCTTCGTCCGGGGCTTGCCCGACCTCCAGACTCCACGAAGGCTCGGGTCTGACTCCCTTCGCCCACGGAGGCTCCCGGACCATCCCCCTCGACCGGCTCCGTCTCCCGTGCGTGGAGGCTTCCAGCACCTGGTCCCCTTGGCATCGGACTTGCTTCCCTGTTCGGCCTTGGACCTGCTCCCCTCAGCCTTGACTTCCCCTCGGCCTCGGACCTGGTCCCCTCTGCCTTGGACCTGCTCGGCCTTGGACCTGCCCCCCTCGGCCTCGGCTTCCCTCGGCCTCGACTTGCTCCCCTGCTCGGCTTTAGACCTATCCCCCTCGACCTCGACTCCCTGCTCGGCCTCAGACCTACTCCCCTGCTCGGCCTTGAACCTGCTCCCCTCGGCCTTGGCTTCCCTCTTCGTATGAAGCGTGCACGTGGGCCTCCTCTGCGTGAGGCCAGGCACATCACCCAGTTGCTGCCCGACTACACCTCGGCCTCGTACAGCCTCCATCTCCAGCAAGCCCGACTCCGCCTCAGCCTTGGTCCCAACCCATCGGCCTCGAACTGATCCCCCTCGGCTTCGTACGACCTCCGTCTCCAACTCCTGACCGCTGCCCGACTCTTCCTCTGCCAGGCATGTGCCTTTGAGCCATACACGTGCACGTGGGCTTCCTTCTTCCCATGAAGCATGCACGTGGGCTTCCTCCTCTGCGTGAGGCTAGGCACATCTCCCGACTCCCCTCGGCCTCGGATCTGCTCCCCTCGGCTTCGGCCATGAATAGTGCCATACAAATGAACAGTGCCATGCAAGTGAACAGTGTCGTGCAAGCGCTCTATAATCAATGCTCTACGAGGGACAGCCGGCTTCAACTCCAAACTTCATCTTCTGCCCTAGCGGCTGCACTTTGGGGCCCACATGCCTGACTTTATCATCCATCACTATCCACACAGGACAGCGGAAGGGTGACATGGGGGACACGTCTGGCAAGCACCATAACGGCCGCCCACACCCTGCAACAGCCTGCAACAGTTGTCCAAACCAAGCAATACCTGCCACGGTCACCCATCTTGGCAGGACATGACCTGCAGCCCTGACGTGTCACATGGAGACAAACTCCACTATTGCTGCCAACAATAAATGCTCTGACAAGTGATCATGTCCCAAGACTGGCAGGCTCTAAGCACCAATAAAAAGGGTAAAAGGGACCCCCGATCAGGTAACTAATAACTCACCCTACTCTTAAATGCTCATTCTTGCTCACAGAGAGCACGGCTCTAAGCCTCTCTTTTCTTCTCTCTTTCGAGCTTCCTTAAGCTCATGACTATTGCCCAGAGCATTGACTTGAGCATCGGAGGGTCCCGCCGAAATCTCTGGTCCCCGAGACTTGTTTCCGGCTCCCAGGCGTAAGAAGCTCGCTGAAGGATCCTGGGCTCGTTGGAGAAGGTGACCGGACGTTCGAGGACGGTGATTTGGCGCCAACAATCATTATGATACAAAATAAATTTGGCTGCATTTGAATGTAGTCCAGCCCTGCTCTTATAATATTATATATTATATTATAAGATATGTTTGATTAGAATTGACTCGAATTAGAGGTAGCAAACAAATCAGATTGGATCATAAATGAATTGGATTAATAGCTAAAAAAATTCATCAAATCCAACCCAACCCATTTATTAAACGAGTCAGAATTTAAAACCCAAATATGACCTATTTTGACCTATAATAAATAAGTAAACCTATTAACCAATAATAAAAACGTCACATGTCAACCTTGTTAACCTATTTAATCTACTAACTAATAATATAAATGGATTGGATATATGAGTTAACCCGATTCAACCCAACTACTTACAGGTTAAACAAATTAAGAACGTTAAACTCAAGCCCAAGTTAACATTCAGGTCTAAATGATCAACCCGTTTATAAACTGAACACATTTAACACAAATCTAAAACCGTTTATGATGGACTCCGTACATGGATCAAACAAACTGGAATCATTTTTCCACCCTTAACTAGAATGAAATTATAAACAAACAGTGGCTATTAATCAACATGTCTCTCTATTCTTGGAATGTAAAAATAGAGAGAATTTTAGTTTTTTATCCAAAAAAAAAAGTGAGGGTGTTGCTGCCAAGTCACATTCCTTCAACGTCGGGCAACGGAGATCCTTCTCCTCGAAGAACTCCGGCAAGAAAGTCAGTGAGACCCTCCGACACTCAAGTAAGCGACTTGGGGACAGTAAAGAAAAAAACTAGTAGAAAGATAGCTAGAGAGCTTGAGTTTCGATCCCTTTCTCGTTGTGAGTGTGGGTTTTTATACATGTTCGAGGGTTCCTTTTTTCACTTCCAGAAGGTGGCTAATTTCAAGGTGCCATTGTCCGGTAGCGGACAGACGGCCAGGTTGACAGTGACAGATCGCAACCGACACTGGGCATGTCAAAGGTGTCTTGTCCCGCTAGCCATCTGTCAGGCACGGCGCCACAGGTGGCAGGTGGGCCTAGTCGTGTCAGGTGTGCGCCGTTACGGGCAGGAGCCACGCGCAGTTGCAGATGGTTAGTGAACCACGTGGCAGCTAAGAATGGTTGATGGACCACGTGGTAGTGTCAGGCGGCTTGAGACAGTGGGGTCTTGAGGTCCGAAGCCGAGGAAACCCGCAGCTGGAAGCCAAAGGGATGAAGTCTGAGGCCGGGGGGCTCACAACTGGGCATCGAAGGGGCGAAGTTCGAGGCCGAAGGGACTTCAGGTCCAAGGCCGAAGAAATCTCAGGTACGAGGCCGAGGGAACACCGGGTCCGAAGCTGAAGGGGCCTCGGAGGCCGAAGCCGAGAGGGACCCAAAGGCTGAGGCAGGGGTTTCGTCAGTTACTTTTTTTTGTCATCTTTAACGCGACTCGACCAGCCACATCAGAGGGTAATGCCAAACGCAGCCTAAGCTTATGTTTCTTAGCTTTATGATGAATATCAGCCACCCTACCTACCGACATGAATCATTTTAACTTGATCATGCTGTTAGAAATGATTTCGAGCAACCCACTGTGATAAAAATCTTTGTCAACAATATGCTAAATCTCCAAGCTTTGATTGCATTACTTGGTTAGCTCTGGCATGCGGAAAAGGAAAAATCTCGGACATTTTATTTAAGTCGTTTCCAAGAAGTAGTCACACATAGTACGTTTATGAAACAGATTGAACAGTCAAAGTTAGAGCAATCTTGTTTTTTATGAAACATATTGAACAGTCAAAGTTACAGCAATCTTGTTTTCCAACCACAAACAGGAGTCACAGGAAACCCGTATTTACCGAAGCTATTCATTTGATGGCAAAAATAATACAAAGGCCTTCAACCAAATAATTTGGAAATTCATTAAGAGAGCATTCATTGAGTTACAGTAGCAACGGATTCAGCATGCGGCTCTGCTTCAGTGTTCAAGGCTTCCCAACGTAGCTCCCTTAGAATTTTGAACCTCTCATCTAATGTCACGAAGCCTGCTTGAGGACCAACAGCTCCACAAGTACCAGCTTTATATATCAGGGCTATACTGCCCCCCATGTCAGGGCCATGAAGCTTTCCAGTAAGCAGTAATCGAAGAGGCATGAAGAGAGACCTCCCCTGAAATAAAACAAAGAGATTACAGCTTTCAGCCTGAAGGATTTGATACGTAAGTTTTGGATAGCCATGAATGAGTTTTGAATCTTTTATCAAAGCTTTAATATTTATGTGCAGCCCAACTCTGCACACTCGCAACATATATATGAAAGCCATATCCAATAATTTCTTTTTTGAGTGAGATGCATCAGATTGGAACCAAGGCAAAATTCAGTTGCACTAAAACAATTAAGACAGATTGAACAACAAAGAAAGCGATCACCAGGCTTTCATAGAATCCCCTAGAGCAAGATGTGGTTAAGGAACCTTGACAATCTCTACAACTTGAGCCAAGACAAAAATAGCATGGTATTAATTTCATTATGTTTTATTGATGCCTCACTATAAATCTTGCACACTGCACTGTGCCTTGCTAGTGTTTTAAAATCTTTATTTTCACCAGTTATACCTTCAGGTATGGAAAATGGCAATTATATAAAATAATGTCAAGCCTATTAAATACTTGGATTTAAAAACCTCTCGACTTTGCAGTAAATCTATTGCCTAGGCAACCATCTGGGAGATGGGCTTAAAGTCTCCATGGCCAGGGGGTCACCTGGGCTATTTGATAAGATGCCATGTAAGCCTCATAAAACTGACCTTGCGCTTCAATAGCTTGCCAAAGCTTTTCACCCACTTTTGCCAACCAGCATGACCTCCCTCCAATGCATCACGAAGCTCTCCACTATCATAAGCAGCAATCAAGCTAGAAGCCACCTCAGAAAGCTTATCTTGCACCACAGGTTTACATTCCGCACTGTAGATTGAACATGTCACATGTGAGCAGAATCAAAGGCACTCACTTGATAATGTATTCGATTGAAGCTACTGCCTCTAACTACTTCCTCAGGTTTTTATATTTAACAAGTAGGGTTCAGCTAGACCAACATAGGTTCACCTAGAAGAAAGCCCTGATTCATTTGGGCAAACCAGCTGTTGCCCTCTAGACAAGTGAAACCGCATCAGCAACATGAAACACCACCATCACAGTGGTGTATAAGGTGTCTTATAACAAGAGTATGTTATAACGATCTTACATTGGTTAAAAAGATAAAAACCATCCTTGTTGAAATATAGAGAGAGGATCGACGGTCACCTGGCCAAAGTTGAGTGCAATGGATAAGAAAGCAAATTCGACAGAGCTGTATCTGCATCTGTTATCAAGTCAATCCCATCCTTCAACAACTCTGTTGCGTCCTGTACATGGGATTATGCTGCCAGTGTTAGCATGTATTCTTTTCAAAATCAAGCAAATAATTTTAAAGGAGTTTGCTGAAGTATTAGGTGCATGCATGAAGTGCATAAGTTAAAATAAATAGCCTTTTTTTCAGTATTAGGTGCATGCATAAAGTGCATAAGTTAAAATAAATAGCCTTTTTTTCAGTATTAGGTGCGTGCATAAAGTGTGCAAGTCAAAATAAATAGCCAGAACCATCGACCCTTGTCCATGGTACGCAATTGACATTTTGGATTCTTTTTTGTTGTTTGTATATCTTGTGGATTATCAAGAATGAGACTGGAAATATATTACTTTGTTTTGATTCAAATGTATGACATGCCAATAATTAATTAGACAAAAGATACCAAATGCTTCTCAAAAAAAAAAAAAAGATACCAAGTTGGAAATTAGTGTGGGCACAGGGCGGAATAAATGACTCAGGAATGAAGAAAGACTCGCCATGTTTAACCAAGGTTCCAAAAGAAAGTGCCGATCAGCACGCCGTGTATCTGCTGGTGCAGCACATACTGTGCAATGTTTTCAAAAGTGAGAAGCTCCCACCTAGGCATCTGCTTGAGGCAGATCAGCTCCTAGGCATCACACCCAGCCCAAGTGGGTTGCCAACCTAGAAGCACATCCATGCCTAAAGCACCATGCTTGGGTGCTAAGTGGGCGACATAGAGTCAAGTAGATAAACTAGGCACACATCAATCCAGCATCCAATCTGAATTATTTTAACATTTTCATTTTTTTCTTTCCCCATTTATCCAAATCCACCACTCTTTAACCCTAAATGAATATGTCCAAGAAAAGAGGGTGGTCATTGGTTGAATATCAATGATTAGGGACTTGCAAACAACCAAAAGGCAATGCTTGCAATGCATAAATTTTTCCCTTTTTTTCTGATTCTCTAGTTCTCCCCCCATTCCCATACCCTTGTCCTTCTTTTTTTTTTTTCATTTTTAAGATGGTGCAAATGGTGTTGCTGGTACAAGCTGTTGTTACTGGTCGCGGTGCTGCATAGAGCAACCAACAGTGGCTGCTGCTGGCCTGCAGTTGTCGCTGCTGCTGGTGTCGCCCATAACAACTGCAGTTAAGGCTGTAGTTGAGAAGTTGCCTAGGTGCCCACCTAACACATAAGCGCTGAGTGCCCCCTTGGTCTCTTGCCTCTTGTGTTTTAAAACATTGATCCCGTGCTGTCTCATGCTGTGGCCAAAACAAAAAGTGTATATCTAGAAAGAGTTTTTTAACTAAAAATATGAAAAAAAAAAGGTTAATAGCCGCCTTGCTTAACTGCGTTGGAAGACAGAAATTGCATGGCATGGTATGTACTGGCCAGCAACTGAATCCTTGAGTTTAACCTAAATATTATCAATTGAATTGGAAACTCCATGATGCTTGTGCACATTTACACGCAGCTTTGACATTTGTCACATCACATAATTAAAACTTAAAAACCAGATTTAATGTTTGGAGAGACCACGAAGTCAGACATGTCCAAAAGTTAAAAAGTCGATGCATGCAATTTAAATGTAACCTGAAAAGTAAAAACCCTTGAAATACTAACAGAATGGCAAATGGCAGTTTGATAACCATTTAAATGTAAAAAATATAAATGTTTACCTCAACGAATTTGCCTTTAGATTCCAAGAGAAAACCAGTGCTTTTCCACCTATCTCCAAAAATCTCAGTCAACTTTTCTAATGGAAGGGCTCTCAAATGTTGGCCATTCATCCACCTGATTGCAATGGAGAGATCATGTTAACAAGCAAACAATAGCCAAATTAGTCAGGCAACATCAATTTCATCTGTATCTAATTTTGGGTTGTGTGGGGATGATTATTTTATTTTATATTTTATGACCGTCCAAACAACATCATCTAATAGAAAAGAACCTCACAAACAACTGAGGTTCATCCATATAAACTGAATAAACTTGTATTATCATATATCTCATGCTGCTGCTGCCAGTGGCAAATGAAAAAAAAAAGCATCTTTTGCGGGAAAAATGTGAAATTCCTTAATGACATGCTATATATAAAAATTTTACGGCTAAAAGTACATTTTCTTTCAATGATCAAACACATGCCTGGTCTAAAAAAATTAACTCAGGCAGACAAAATTCATCAAAAAGTACCAGAGAATTCAGTGTTTGTGAAAAATTAAAGGAATCAGTGAAAAAGGAAATCAAATTAGATACTGGTAGAACATAAAGAAAATCAAGTTAGATACTGGTACAACATCACAGGACGAGAGGGAGACCTTAATTTAATTCTCTATAGTTAACTGCATGAAATAGGAAGCCATTCCATTCGCTATTTTGAACTTAACTTTCAGCATATTGTTACAAATCAAGTCATGCAATAGGAACCAATGAGAAAATACTTTACAATATAACATCAATTGATAAAGCCGTGCAATGCATCACCTTCTAAGTTCTTGGTGAGTATTTACCTTAACTTTGTTGAATCAAAGATTGCTCCACTTTTATTGACACGATTGATGGAAAACTTTTCAACTGCAAAACATAAAGTGCAACTGAATGAACAAATTATAGTACTTAAAAATTTCTTGCATTCTCAATGTAATCAGCATAAGTATCAATAAAACATGAGCAATAAAAGAAACAAGAAAAATCTACCAAGCTGATTGATGGAAAAAAATTCATTTTCTGTTCCATCACCCCAACCCAAGAGTGCCAAGTAGTTCACCATAGCCTGAGGTAGATATCCCATTTCCCTAAACTGTATAAAAGGGAGGAAAAGAAAAAATAAAGACCATAATTTATTCATTAGAAGTGTTGAAGAAACTTAAACAAGGATAAAGGGTATGTTTAAATGATATATATATATATATATATATATATATATATATATATATATATATATATATATATATATACGTGCAGTAGTACTATCTTAACCATGAAATTATCTCCTAAACATGATGATACTTTAGCAAGTACCTGTCCCACTGAAGTTGCCCCATGACGTTTTGAGAGTTTACTTCGATCTGGCGCAAGAATTAGAGAAACATGTGCAAAGGAAGGCATTGGAAATCCTAGCGCCTACAAAAGAATATTAATCATGCTCGTACCATACATCCACTAACTGTAGATATAAAAGCACTAATCTAAGAAGAAAAAAGATTGAAAAACAGAGCAAACTTACTTTGTATATAAGTGCTTGCCGCAAGGTGTTTGGTAAATGCTCCTCAGCTCTGATATGTAGAACGAAACATGAAGGGGAACCATGATGTCAAACTTGTTCTATACAAGACCCTTACGGAGGAAAACTCACTGACATTAAGCAAGAAAAAACTACCTAATAACATGGGATATATTCATGGTAGCATCATCAACAGTGACACAGAAATTGTATACTGGTTGGCCGTTGCTTCTCATTATCACAAAGTCACCTAGTGTGTCCAGGCTCCAACTGACCTTTATAAAACTATCAAATGAATCAGCAACTAAAACCTCAATTGCACAATTGGAAAGATATCTACAAATGCAAAACCATAATGATACAATCACTTGAACAAAGGCTAATTAAAAGATCAGCATTTCCCCTCACTAAGCAAGCTGGCAAAGTGCTTACTTCACCACGGATAAGATCATTAATTTTCAAGGTCCCTTCTTTAGGTACACGAAAACGATAGGTATATGGTGCTCCTTTTGCCAACTCCTCCTGCATTTCTTCCTCTGAAGCAGTGGCCCACTTCCCCATATATACCGGTGGCAGCTGCATTTGTTTTGCTGTTTCCTTCATCTGTTCTAGTTCCTGCAAAGAATGACCGCTGATTAAAAAAAACTCCATAATTTACCAAAAAGTAGGCCAAAAATAATAATAATTCAGGAACTAGAGAACCTATATGATGCACAGTTCTTCAATCCAATTGCAACAGCTGTAGCAAGGAGTAACTGACAGTAAATTTTGCAGAATGTATGCTAAAGAATTATTCGTTTGCATTTAACAAACTTGATGCATCTTTTCTTCTTTTAACCTACTTTTAGAGGTACCATAGTCTCATCAAAGTAAAAACACTCAGGAAGTTAGGTATGTTTGGCCACCTAAGAAGTCTTCAAGGGAATCACTACTCATGAAAATTTTAGTCAGTGGAACAAAAAACGGATCACCCTTTGGTATAACCTCTTGTTCCTTTTCAAACTTGAGTGCAGAGCATGGATACTGACTTTTTATATGGTAGCTCATCAATTAGTCCAGAAGTACAGTGAGTTACCAAGCTCTTAATTCCAATCACCACATACAGAGTGAATTGGAGAGTGAGCCAGCAAGAAAGAGAGAGAGACAATCTGATCTTGATCACCCATTCAGAAACCCACCTAGAACAAAATTGGTCATAATAATACTGGGCCTTAGTAACATAACCCACCATGAAGGTGATGCTGCAACAGCAAGTAATTTCCTGATGAAAAATCAACAACTTGATGCAGAAAGGAATCAAGTTTAAAGTTGAATCTAAAATGAAGAAATCTAAGACTGAGTTAAAAGAACCCAATGATATATTAGAGTTGAAAACAAAGCATATATTTAGACCATGCTTTAAATTTAGACCATAGACATTAAGATAGAAAGTACATATTGCGTAGAACGCATGCCATTAATGCTATTGACACAAATTGAGAACCATTTTGATAAAGAACTTAGCAGACCAGTTCAGAACTGATTTATATGCACAAAACACTCAGGCCTTGTCTGGTTTAGAAATACTTTTACCCTGGTTAAGCCCAAGTGTAGAACCAAGGGAATAACTTAGAACCTGCTTAGTTCCAGGATGGTTTTATCTGAGTTATTCCATCATTTTTGAGTATCTAAGCCAGGTTTTGAAGGATTAACTAAAAAGGTGCATGTTAGCTTTTCTGGAACACTCCAGGTATGCTTCTTTTAACCTGCTTTATTTCAATGCCATGTAGGCAGCTTGGTGGAATAAAACTGGATAAGTGAAATTTATTCATGTTATATCCGGGTGGTTTTTCATGAACCAAACAGTTAATGCAGAAAAGGAAGGACAAACTGGAACAAATCTATTCTACTATTTGGTCATAATATTTTTATCCATGTTGATCAGGCATGAGAGCAAAAACTAAAATCACTGTGTCCTTTTAACAACTTGTTTCACCCTAGAGCAAAAATTGTTGTATAGTGGGATAGAGTGGAAAAAAGTGGGATAAAGGGGGCTTACTCCGGTTTATTCTGCAGTATCCCTGAGCTGAACAAGGACCTTTCCACCTTAACTTTCTTCTTAGATATTTAAATTACTAAAAATAACATAAGAAATAATGATCAACTACAGAAATGTCATAAATTACCTCATTTGAACAAAAACACCTGTACACAGCACCAGAGTTCAACAACTTCTCAGCATATTGTTTGTATAGGGAATTTCGTTCTGACTGCCTGTAAGGGCCATAATCTCCACCCACACCAGGGCCTGCAGATACATGCACCAACATTTAGACAGCCAAAGATAAAATATTTAAAGACAGCAACACAAAAACAACATTTTCTTGCAATAATTACAAAGATTCAAAAAGTACCAAAAAAGTTTTACAATACTAGAAAACTTCAGCTTAGCTTTAAATATTCTAAGAATGCAAAGCTTAACTACAGGCTCTTTTAAGACACTTGGTTCATAATACTTGCAGTTCACAATGAACACACAAAACTAATGGAAATATAACATTGGCTTAACACATTGTCAAGAGCATATCTTCTCTAAGACATCACAAAATGAAGTATGGCATACCATGCCAACCAGCTCTATGGTATTCATAATATGTGAAAGGATTTTTTAGAATATATGCATAGTTATCCTTTGAAACTTTATGTGCACATATATACCCCAAAATTCATCCTATTTTTCCAGCAATGTGCCTCTAAGGCTGATGGAGTTAACAAGCAGCCATTTTTAAAAAAAAAAGAAATCAAGCAGCACTATTGCCCTTTACATCACTACTCTAGTCATTTTACACTCAAAGGCATTAATCATGCCATCAGCCAAAAATCAAACTGAAGGGGCATCATTGCAAAAACAGGTGTGTGGAAGGGTGCATATGCAAATAGTGATTTTCAAGAGGTAAATATGCAATAAGTCATGTTCGCAAGAGTATATATGAAAAAAATCCCTACGCATAACTATCTAAGGTTTTGACATAAAACAAGTTTCTCACCCTTCTTTTTGATCAGTAGAATGTTGGTTTTATATATATATATATATATAATCATGGTAACGTTTTTATCATGTTCACCAGCAACATTATATATTTAACTTGCAACACCACAAAGAAGAGTGATGTACCAAGAAACATATTCAGGTTGACCAAAAAGGATGAAATGAAAAGGAGAGCTAGAGTAGTAACTTCACTCTTGAATGTTGTCATTTGCATTCTGATTTTGACTTGCCATTAACTATAAGTGGCAAGCAAGATAGATACATCAGATTTGAGGCAACTTCAAGTGTGTCATTAATTTAGTGAGTAAGATCTCTAGTTGACAACTGATGGAAAAAAACAACTCGATGTCTGTGCAATCTTGTTGACTTAGAGACTGTTCCTCACAGACCATCTTTTGATCTGAAAGATGGGTTGTTAATAACATGGATTATATAGCTCTTGTCAATTCACATAAGATAGCCCCTGAACAGAATCCCTGCTTATCAATGCATCATTATGGACCATAGAGATTTTAAGATAACTCCATACAAAGAAGAAGGTAAACCTTCAAAAAAGAACCTGAAAGTTCATCCAGAAAGATCTCTATTTGTACCCTAGAGTACCAGTGGCATAAATGGTAACCAAAAAAAAACAAAGAGCATTTCTTGGCAAGGACCAAGGAGGAAAGAATGCTGATACAACAAATTGGAGACCCAAGTGGTTAAAATCAAGGAATCAATGGAATTATTCTGAAACAGTCTCCTTTCGGTATCACTGCTTGGCCAATGGTAATGATGTGGACACTAAGAAGGTGCTCCTTTCAATATCATTGCTTAGACAAGAGTAACAGTATGTGATGGGCAGCATTCTCCCAGTAATCCCTATTTCATTAAACTATTGCATCATGCTATGTAATGACTTCGTTATGGCTGGTGCTTCTAAATGGTACATCTACATGAGAAAATTTTCCACATAGCTGAAGGGGCCCAACAAGGGTATCTCATCCAATGCAATGTCCTCTACAAGCACAAGCAAAATGAATCATTGATACTATTAGATAGGTAATGGCACACAGCAAAAGAACAACTAAATGATCAATATAGAAGTATCTAATAACAAATCACCTTCATCCCAATCAAGACCAAGCCAAGACAGATCATTCAACATTGCTTCTTCTGACTTCCTAGTAGATCTCTCTAAGTCAGTGTCTTCAATTCGAAGAATAAACTTTCCACCCTTAGATCTGTGAAAAAAGTTATTTATCAAGAAGAAATGTTGTGTTACAGAAAAAAAACTTCCCTAAGTAACAACATCTAAAATATGTAGAAGTGATAGAATTGCAGAAAACACTGAAAAGGCATGAGTTATAAAGCAGATATGTTGACAATTCAACTGAACAAAATTAATAAGCAGCAAATGTTTTTTTTCTATGAATACTGAAAATGAAATGTATTGAATGTGATTCAAACGACCAATTCTGGAGGCATATTTCAGAACTCCTGCAATGGAAAGTTGAAAACAGTCGCCAGAGGAGTCCATCTTGCATTTCAGACTTTGCAATACCTTAGACTGAAATTATCTTCTTGAACTATTATTATCATCAATGGAAGAATGCATAGATGTATAAAATTGGAGGATTCTCCAAGGACAAGTTTTTTTTCTTTCTCAGTGGTCCGTAGCCTTTTTATTTCATTTGTACAACAAATTCGGCAAGTTTAGCAGCAATACAAAATTATAAAGTACAGAAGAGTTCAAGATGGCAGGGAATTCAATGTCTTCATGATAGTGATAAGAGGTCAATGATCCTCCCAAGAAATGAAACCAAGAAAAAGCATTCCCAAAAGTCCTCAAGCAGTTCAAGATGTTTAAGCACTGATAGAAAATAATCACAGTAAAAGATATGAACGAAAGTTTTTTAAGGATTTCAAGAGCACTGTCCTGGTTTAGAGCAAATCAAAGTTCTGACAGCAGGAAAAATATTGTGTGGATTCCTAAAACATGATTTTTTTTTTTAACTTTGTTTTCTTTGCTAAAATTTGATTTCTAATGAACATTCCCACAGTATATTTTCTAAATGATCTCAAAAATGCTGTTTGAATCGCTAGGGCATTGTATGGCAGTCCATGTAGTTTGAAATTAGAATTTTAGTTTATTAACTACACCTATGGAACAACAATTGACCAATTATTTCATTTCACACCACTATCCACACTCTCAAACCTCTTTTTTTTTTTAGGTAAAATTTGAGCCTTACCCAGTGGCATATATGATTAGGTGAAAGCTCTAGATATTTATTGAGGAAATGCAGTTAAACAACTTTGGTGTGCATGAGAAATATACCGATGATTTTTGAAAAATTAAAATTCTAGAATTAACGAAATCCACATATAGTGCATCAAAACCAAAAACCTCAACTTTTGACGAAATAGCGACAGGCATAACTAAAATTTTCTGCAAGATCGCAACTTTACCCAAAAACAAGGCATGCCTATTTTTTCCATGAAATGAAAGCGAAACACGATACAGATCTGAAACCCAAAATCACCACAACTCGCGATAGAGAGAGAGATAGCCGAACCTGGCGAAGAGGTAGTTGAAGAGAGCAGTCCTTGCTCCCCCTACATGGAGGTTCCCGGTGGGCGACGGAGCGAACCGGACCCGGACCTCCCCGTCCGCCGCACCGACGGCAGAAGAAGCCGAACGGAAAGATTCCTCCGGCGGACGGAGAGGTAAGGCTTGGATACGAAACACGGCCGGAAGAAGGAGGGCGGGAGATCCGTACGAACACTAATTCGAATCCATGGCGATCCCACGAGGCTCGCCATTGCCCTAATCCAGAGAGAGCTCATGCGCTCATGAGTAGAAGAAAGAGGACGCTACCTTGAAAGATATTCCTTCAGAGATGATTGTTTTTTTAAAAAAAAATCACCGATTATGACCGCTCGCTTGAGATCGTACGGATAGGATCTAACGTGGGAACTGTTTTCCTTCAATCTTGCCTGATTATTTTTTAATAGTCTAAAAATTCTAAATAATTCTTAGTTTTATAATAATTTTATTATATAATAGTGCATATAATAATTTATAAATTTTATATCGTAATTTTATGTTACTCAAACTCTTCCCTCCTCTCTTAACATAAATGGTGAAAAGCTAATGGCCAATTTTTTATTAATAAATTATCCATCTTGCACACAAATCTATTGTAAGTATTTTATGTGTGCACAAAAATAATTAAAAATTATAATCCTCACAAAATAGTGGCCTTAATGATGCGGAATGAAAATAAATATAAAAATAAAATAAAATAAAAGGAATCTTAAAAAATCATTATGTTAAATATTTATATACTAGCTTTTATCATTCAAATGATAGAACCAGCCCTTCTAATCAACACTTTCAATCATTCAATTCATAATATAAAACTAAAAATATCTAATAGGACTTTGGATGAATTATATGTATCTAATATAAGGGTAAAATATAGTATCAATAATTATCCTTAATATTTTTTATTGATAAAGTTAGAATTTTTTTTTCTTTTTTTGAATTTTATTTAGCATCTTTCTAATACTTCTCAATTTTTATAATATTTATTTATTTTGAATGATTAAAATAACAACTATAACTTTCTATTATTATTATATGGTAATATTTGCGATGATAAAAAATATATAAAATTTTTTTTTGTTGTCTAATATTGCATTTTGATCAGGTTAATAAAATATTTTCTTTTTAAACTACTTTTAGCCAATAGATAGTGAAGAGGAGTAAATATAATACTATCAAAGTAGAACAAATTTTAATATAATATTATCTTTCAACCAATTTAGGAAAGGAGTGAATAATATAATATTATCTTTAAAATTCTTTTTAAGAAGGAATAGAACAAAAATATTATCAACTTCAAATTCCCTATTGTTTAAAAGAAAAAAGAGATAAATAATTATATTAAATTTAATAATTTTGGTTTGAAAAGAACAAATGAAATAATATTTTATTATCTTTTAACTTCCTTTTAGTTAATATGGAAAGAGAAATAATACTTCATTTAAACATTAAAAACAATTATTCATTATCATTTTTGCTTTAGATTTTTTTAATATAATAATAACAAAAAAAATGCATAACAATATAATCAAAAAAATAAAAATAATAATAATAACAATGCTTTTGCTAGGGTGCTTTTGTTAGTTTGTGGATTTATGCCGTAATTTTATAAAATACAAGATCATAAGGGTAATGAAGGGAGGCCTTATGGAAAAAATAATGGGTGACATTGAACAAACTATATCCTAATAATAAAAAAGAAAGCATCATATGAACATGATCTAAAGAAAGCCCTTCTTTTAAATATAATAATAATAAAATAGCAACATGCTCCAATCAAACCCTCAAGATCCCATTTTTTTCGTTGCATTTACTTAAAATTATTAAAATTCTTCTCTTGTTTTATAATGCTCTCTTTACCTTACCAAGAAAATTATAAAGAAAAAAGACATACAGAGCAAGAGAAAAAACATACAATTAGAAAGCCTCACAGCAGAGAAAAGCAAAAATTTATCTTTTTTTTTCTTCTCTTGCTCTCCTTCATCATGAATATAAAATATTCACTTTCCAATCTTCATCTCTCAAAGTCTTTATAAAATATTTTATGAAAAGTTAAAAATATTTTTATAAACATGGCTTCAAGGTATATCATCTTTGACACGTTCCATGATGAATAGATGGCGCTTATCCTGCTAGCACTTACCATCCAACTTTATCTTTCTTCTATTGTAATATTCTCTTTTTTTTTCTTGAATTCTTTGTCATCATCCCTTTAGCATTCTTGTTTACTAATCTTACAAAAATTATACTTAACAAATCTCAAAAAGTTTATTATTATATAAAATAGAAAAGAAACAAAAAATAGAAAGTTAAATGTGATAAAATTGTTCTTTCGATGCCTATCAAAAATCACAATAGAACCTAACTGCTTTTAATAAGAAAGAGAAAAAATAAATACATCAAGAAGCACTTCTTCGAATTACTTATTCAAGAAAGCACTTACCTCTTCTATAGCAGCCATGATGACATTCTTGCAGGCACTTTTCGTTCCGCACTAGCTAATGGAACTCATTAATAGAGATTGGAGGCTGAGGAGGGTAAGGAGAAAAAAGAAAGCCCTTTGCATGATCACATTTAGGTAGAGAAGTGTCATTAGTTGATGCTCGAGACCACATGATTGCAATTGCACCCTTTTGGCACCGCAATATGATTGGACTAGAAAAGAGATATAGAGAGGGAGAAATGATTGTTCTCTATTGGACTAGAGGAGGAGGGATGGAGATAAAGAGAGAAAAAGAGATTTAGGATTAGATCTTTCACGCAAAAAAAGATCATATGTTCTTTCACATTGACAACTCTTTAATTGCTTTGAGATTCGAATGATTAATGCGAAAAGATGTTATTTGACAAACATTAAATAAATTCAACACACACACATATATATTAAAAGATTCAAATACTTTAAGCGTCCATCGTTTTAAAGGATTCGAATATCTTTCACATTTATTCAAGTCATAGAGATAATATGATATAAATCATATCTTTATTTTTTCTCTCTCATATATTTTTTTACTGAAAAATAAAGATATGAGCCATATGCCTTTTTTTTAACGAAGAATAAAAATATGAGCTATATCTTTATTTTGTTACTTATATACTTTGTAATTAAAAAATAGAAATATGTGTCATATCTCTATTCTGTTATTCATATATTATTTCACTAAAGAGCAAGGATATAAATTCTATCTCTATTATTTTATTATTGATGAAATAAGTAAGTAAATAGATAAATAAATAAATAAAAATATACACTTAAACACTAGACATGTATCCTTTCGAGCATGTATAGTTTGTCTATCCTATTTGACATGAAAAACTACTAATAAATAAATAAGTCATTTATTTATGCATAAAGCAGGTGAGTGAAAGTAAGCATTATCTAATTTTTTTCGTGCCACTCTTTCCATCAATCTCATGGTGCAAACTTTTAATCAACCATGTTGCCTTATTTTTAAATGTATAAAAAGAGACTATTGAGCATAGCATTCGAGGGATGAATAGAACAACTAAGGCTATTGTCATAGTTTGATTGAAAGATAAGGTCAAAGCTCTCTATTGCAAGAGAGAGGAAGTCATCCCATCACCATTAGGGCAACATGACACCTCATCTTTTTTGTTGGTTTCCTTTCTACCAAGACAACTTTAAAGTCACAATATTAGCTTTTAAGATTGTTCTTTTTTTTTTTTTTTTTTTTTTTTTTTGCGAAGAGAGTCATCCCATCATCATTAAGGGTGACATAATATTACATCTTATTTTGTTGCTTTCTTTTTCACTATCGAAAGAAAACTCTAAAGGCATATTTTCATATGCTTTCACTGAAGAGCATAATATAAATCATATCCTCATTCTAAAGAATAGGGATATGCCAATATCCTTATTCTGTTACTCATAACTTCACCACTAAAGAATGGATATGAGCTTTATCCTTATTCTTAGTGAAAAGAATTATTGCATTTTAAGATTATTTTCTTTCATGTGAGAGAGAAAGTAGGCCATCCCATCATCATTATGGGTCACATGACACCTCATGTCTTTTTGTTATTTTTCTTTCTGCCATTAGAAGACATATCTAAAGGTATACTTTCATATGCTTATTCATTGAAGAACAGAGATATAATCTTATTCTTATTTTTTAACTAAAAAATAAGGTTATGGATTCATTTTCCTATTTCGATACTCATATGTACTTTGCCACTTTTATTATGGTCAATCTTTCTCATATACTATATCATTATATAAAATTGTTGATTATTTTTTAATATGTGCAAGTTGGAAGAAAATTCTAGTTATTTGTTAGAATGTAGTTAGCCTTTTTTCTCCTCTTTATCCCATTCAACGCTAGGAATGTAATTTTAGAGACACATGGCTATATCTTCCCATGTTGTAAAAGTCATCAACTTTGACATATATTAAAAAAGGGAAGGAGATGACATATATAGATATAGGGGGACCCTATATTTTAACTAACGAACAAGGATATAAGTTACATTCCTATTCTTTGATAAAAGAATAATCACCTTTTAAGATCGTTTTCTTTTGTATGTGAGAGAGGAGGCCTTCTTATCATCATTAAGGTTAACATAACATCTCATCTCTTTTTATTGATTTCCATTCCATCATGGAAAGGCAACTCTAACAGTGTGCTTTGATATAGTCTTTTACTAAAAATAGGGATATAAGCTACATCCCTATTCTTCTATATATATGCTGATGTCTCTATTATGTTGCTTATGTACTTAATGACCACTATCATAGCTAGTCTTTCTCACATACTATATCATTATATAAAGTTGTTGCTTTTTTTTGTTTTGACACATGTAAAATCTAAGGAGAATTGCAGCTGTTTTAACGCAGCCAACGTTTTTTTTCCCTTTTACTTCATTTGATGATAGTAACACAATATTATGGAAACATGATTGGCTTTCTTTGCTACCAAAGTTGTCAACCTTGATGTATATAAAAAAAGGAGAGGACATGTGGCAAGCAATTAGAGGCTAAATTAGGTAAGAATTCGCTTGAGGGTTTGCTTTATATATAAATATATGAAGTAGTTACTCTTTTTTTGATATGTGCAAAGTCTAAGGAGAGTTGTAGCTGCTTGTTAAAATGTAGTCAACCTTTTTTTTTTTCTCTTTGCCCATCAATGCTAGGAATGTAATTTTATAGATACATGGTCGGCTTCTCCAACTACCAAAGTTATCAACATTGATATACATACATACGTACATATGTACATACATACACACACATATATAATATAATATATATGAGGACATGTGGTAAGCAATTGGAGCCGTATTGGGTTAGAGTTCATTAAATGTTTGCTTTATATGTAGATATATAGATAGTTTATAAGAATGATGGAATTAAGTGTAATGTCTTCCATGCGATATTGTAGTTTGGTCTCTATCTCTCTCTTATTTTTTTCTAAGCACCATCATATGAGTAGCTAGATGAAGGCTAAGGTGACTTGAAGCAAATAAGAGAGATAGAATTGTAGCATATGTACAAAAGATTTTGCACCAAAGTTCCATTCTTGTAATATTAGATAAGAGTGGGTTGATGTTAAAAATAAGATAATTATAGATGCAAATCTATTCTTTTTAGATAGCTTAGTTTTGGAAATATAGAGTGATAATATTATATGACACGCTATCTCAAATTTTGAGTATATTAATGTGGCAAATTTGTAAATTAGAAAGTGATGATAGTTAAAAATAAGCAAGAATGTATGCATGTGTGCACATATAGGAATTAAAAAGCAAAATAACAACCAAGTGACATGAAAAAATTTTCAATTAAGTAATAACTTTAGATTTTAGAATCTCCCTATTATGAAAATCTATCGGTTAAATTTCATGATTCTATAAAATGTTTAAATATATTCTTACAGTGACAAAGATAATGCATGTATTAATTTGAGTATCGACTTAGTTCTGAATAGAGCAGAGTGGATGAAGTAGATTCATGTAGCCAACCCTATGTAGTTGAGAAAAGGCTTAGATAAGTTGAGTTGAGTTGAGTGACAAAGATAATGTAATATTATGCTGGCACATAGAATCTTATGAATGAAATGTTAATTGAAATTATGGATAAAAATAAACCCTTATTACAAACTTCTTGTGTAGATATAAGTTTTCATTGAAATCCTTTTTTTAAACACAAATATTAATGTTATGGTAAAGTTATTTGCAAACACACACACATGTATATAGGTATATGCATGCATACATATAATTAATGTTTGAATCCAAATTATAGATCAACATTGCTTCAATACAAATTATGAATATATATCACAAAAGATACTTATACTCTTCTTTAATCAATGGCCACAATACCAAGCCTTTAAATCATCTATCCATCAAACTAGTATATAACATACAAAGTCCTAATAAAAGCCATCATTCACGTGTACACACACACACACACACACACACACACATATATATATATATAAACCATCATCTTTTGCAGCAAGGTACATTCTAAAGCCTCATTTGGTAAACAGAAATATGATTGGAAATTAGTTTTGATATGATTGGTTAGTTACAGGAAAAAGGCTTGAAAAGTATACCTTTTTGAATGGTTAGTGTTTATATAGCCACCTATGTACTTTCTTATGAGTAGAGAATGCCATGTATACTCTAGAGATAAAATGCAAGTTTGGTTAGCTTAAATTAGTCCTGATCAATTATTAAGTCAAAAATTCTCTAGTGTTACTTTCATATTAATAAAATATAATTTAATATTATAAATTTATATGATAATAATACAATATAAGTTTATTATATTGTAATTTTATAATTATAATATAATAATAAACATAATTATGATATAATTACAATAGTATGATGATATTATAATAATATATAATATAATAATTGTTAAATATAATAATAATATATAATAATATTATAATATAGTATTGATTTATAATAATATATGTAAAGTCATAAAAAAACTCATTTTGTTTTGTTTATAAGCTCAAGGATGTTTTAAAAAGAAAGAATTTATAGCCAACTTTCTAATTCATGAAAAATTAACTTTTTCATACCTTTTACCAGTAGTCACTTTTCATATAAACATAGGAAATAGCTTTCCATGAGGTTCTCTTTTATATTGAAGACTTTGAAGGCTCCAACTAAACAAAATGCATTTTTTCACTTTTATGAGAATCTTTGATTCTTATGCCTATCTTTATAAGCTAAATTACCAAGCCTGAATTCTTATGGTTGCATACCTTTTTTATGAGAAATGAGGTTATCACACCTAAAAATTACAACACCATCCAACTTAAGTTTTTGATGCACACTAATTAAAACCAAAAGCACACAATCTTGCTCAGAGTATTTGGTAGTACATTTTAAGGCCAATATTTTTATCTTAATGAAGAACTCTTCCGAGAAGATGATTGGCACATCATCCATATTCCTAACTCCCAAAATATATGGCATCAATAATATGTAAGAGTATCTAGCAATTAAGTAGCTAATATTTTAATTAATTTAGTAACCAATTATCTGTTTGGATTAGCTATTGGCCAATACTATCACTCAAAGGCATCCCAATAGCAAATCCTAACCGTTGTCAAAATATATATATAAAAAAAAATCTAGACAACCAATCCAAAAAGAGATAAAAGTCATGACTCCATGGGGTTTATAAAAAAAAAAAAAATTTACATGTATAAATATATGCATGATAATCAATTAAGATAAATAAAATAATAATTTACTGTATTTTAACCTTGTTAGCTACTGATTAATTAGGTTTCGTTGGCTGCTGATCTTAGAAGATTTACGTAATTGTCACCTTAAAAAAAAAAAAAACAAAAAAAAAACAAATGGTTGGTCCACTTCAGGGCGGTGTGTGCGGCCGAGACCACCGCACGTATTTTCATGAAACTTTGGTACACCGGACAACACCAGAACCTCGCGGAGAGGAATTAATTCACGTCCCTCGCTCGTTGTCAATCGAACCGTTCGATTAAAATCGAACGGTCAGATCACAAAAAGCCACCCTTGAGCCCTTCGATCGTCTCCCTCGTGAGAGAGGAATCTCCGTGAGCGCGAGGGCAGATCTCCCACCGGATCTCTCCCCCCCTCTCCTTCCCCTCGAAACCCTAGCAAGGGTTTTGGAGATCCAGTCGAATTCGCTGTCCTCGATCTGGAAACCTTAACCTTCCCATCGTTCCAGTCGCGGAGAATGGAGGACTACCCCGAGGAACTCCGAACCCCGCCAGTCTCCCTCGTCTCCCTTGTTGGGTGCCAGGAGGTCCACCAAGCGATCTTGGCCTTCCTCCACTCCGAGCAACCCCCCATCAACACCCTTGCGCTGCCGGATTTCTCCATGATCTCTGTTTTGGCTGGCAAGCAGAAGGATCCCCTTGCTTCCACCCCGCCGCCGGCGGGGATTCTGAAGAGGGACTGGCTCTTGAAGCACCGGACCAAGATCCCCGGCGTCACCGCCGCCCTCGTCAGCTCGGAGCAAGTCACCGGTGATCCCGCGCAGTGGCTACAGGTCTGCACCGATCTTGACAACCTAAAGTATGGATTCCTTCCTCTTCGAATCCGTGTTCTTCTATTTTATTTCGTACAGTCATTTGTTAGGGTTGTAGCAGCAAAAGACAAAAAAAGGATGGACCTTCAGCAAATTTCAGATTTTTCCAACTGTTAAATTGGCTCGAACTTCTCTGGCTTAAACTGCACTTGGCTTAAATTGATCAACTTTTGATCAATTTTCTGGCGCTTGTTCTCTTTATTTTCTTTCTTCTTCCTTTTTTTTTTAAAAAAAAATACAATTTGAAGCGTTATCTGGTTGTATATTGTGGTGCATTTTCCTTTTGACCTTCCTATTTTATTCTTACATACAAACTTTTCTCTTAAAAAAAAAAAAAACTAAAATCTTTCAAGTCGAACTGTTGACTTAAGTCAAAGGCAGTGGAGAACATTCTGCTATGCATGCTTACTGATTATGCACACACATACGCGTATTAGATATACTGCATGCTATTATTTATTTTCTGGTTTCCTCTGAGTGCGTTAATTCTCAATACATAAATGCAGAAGTTAGCATTGCCAAAGTGAGATTTTGGCAAAGATGAATTGATAAGACGAAAAGCAGTAAACATAACCTGCTCCATTGTTTATACGTTCTTAAAAGGATGTTCAGGGTCTAAAATAAAATAATCATCAAGGGATTCCGCTTCCATTTTCCCCATTTCATGACATAGATTTTGTAATAGAAAAAGGAGATGCGTATCTTTGATTTGTTATCAGGGGTTATTTCTTTTTCCCATTTTCTACATAATGCTATTTTTTGTCGATTCTGGGGAATGGGGACTTAGATTAAGTGCCGCTTTCATTTGATTGGGATTTGTACTATTGAATGGCTTAAGGTTGAAGAGCTGTAAAATGTGATCTGGCGCTGGTGCTGGTCTTCTTTGAAAACTAGTATAACTTCTCCAGGATCTCATATTGGGAAGATTTGAACTATATAAATTTGGATGCCTTCTGCTGGGTTGATCAAGGCAATGAAGTCCATTCTTCTAGTTTATCATGTGCCCATATGCAAAGCTCCAACTTCTACGCTGATATGTGTTATGATGCCTTGACTATTGCTAGTTTAGATTTGGATTCTGGGAAATGGATGCTTCTTCAACATCTTTGGTTATATCTGTAATTTTACAGTGATGTGCAGATCTTTTTAAACATTCCTCTCTGGCATTTGTGTACAGTGGAGGAGAGTTGTGAGGTTTTGGTGGCATAATATGATTTAATGGGATGGAGGTTGTAGCATTATATAAGTGTATTGAGAATTGTTATCCATGCTCTATTATGTTAAGGGTTTGAAGATGATTCTTTATGCTCTTACATGGTGTTAATGGTAATCATAATGCCTGAGAGACATTGGGAAAAGCAACTAAAGAAAAATAAGTGTTAATATTTAACAACAAGGGAATGTGCGATTTCTTAGTTTTAGCTCTTTTTGCAATATTTAGGATGTGTTTGGTTTTTGAGAACAATCCTGTTTTCATTTTTATTTTCATAAAGAAACAGAACATACTTATAAACACATGTTTAGTGTTTGAAAATGAAAATAATTTTTGGAAAACACAACTCTAAAATAGCAGAAACTAAAAACAATTTGAAAATATTTTTACTGTTTTCCATCAAAATAAAGAAGAGAATGGGAAACAAAAGCTAAACAACTTTGAAATATGGGAGTAATTTTTTTTCGCCTATCCTTTTGAAAGGAGTTGTTTATAATGAAAATAATAAAAAAAATTGTTCCCACATACCAAACACATAAAAATCATTTTCAAAAAATAAAAATAGAAAATAGAAATAAAAATAAAAAAAACATTTTGAAAAATAAACGTATCCTTCGATTGGGTTTCATGAGATAAGCTGGCTCTAAATAAATACTGGCAGTCATTTGCTTTATGTATGACTAGTGTTGCGCACATGCATACGCATAGAAGGCTGAGGCCCCTAATCTGGCCAAGAATTTTTCTTTAAATTTTTTAAATAGGACTGGCAATAGAGGAGCTGCAAATGTGGTGTCAAAGAGAGATTCACAATCATGTGCAGTGTATACTGTGAGATGTTAAGGCTTTCACATTACTATATGAGAAGCATATATGAGCATGCAAGAAAAATCATTGTTTCATGGGATCTGAAATAAAACCTTTAAATTTGTGTAATTCTATTATGTGACTATGATTTGGTAAAACTTGGCATATATCAGTTTCCATTGTTTTGCTGTTCTTAATTCTTATTTGAAAGTAAGATAAGCTTTTTGAGTTCAAGATCTGGATTCAGTGGGTGCATTCAGTAGTTTTGTGTTAAGAGTTTGACACATCTCTTCATTTTTTATGCCTATCAATCTCATGCATTTATGGACAGGGCTGTGGTTCGTGGAAGAAATACCAAATTGGTGGTTGTGCTCGTGCTGACAAGTGTTAATGGTAAGTAATTAGGTTAGATTCTTTACCCTGTCCAATCTTATTCGAACTACAAGAGATATGAGGTCATCTGTTGTCCACGCAAGATGCCAAATGACCGCTATTTATTTGTCTGCTTTTTAATGAATCAATCTATGTGGCCTCTTTGCAATTCTTCTGTGATGTGTCTGTTGTTTGTGCATATTTCTCCATTCTGCATTAGAAGATTAGTAAACCTTCATCGTAAATCAAGGATGATGTACAGACGCTTGCATGTTCAATGCAGATGATGTGAGTGAAGACCTTATGATTGCATTGAGAAAGCGTGCAGAGATTGATTCCAGGCACCTGATTGTGTTTATTCAGAATGATGCATCAGAATTAAGACTATCACTCAACAGGTCTGTAAAAACTGTGATTCATATGGGCCTTGAATGTTGTCTGCTCTTTAACATTATATTTCCGTGGGTAACCTTGACTGATGGCAGAACTTTCAATTTATTTGTTAAAAGAAAATTTAAGATATGTTTAGTTTTGAGAAACAGTCTCGTTTTCCATTTTCATTTTCATAGAAAACAGAAAATACTTATGGAAATGCATTTGGTAAATGAAAATGAAAACAATTTTCTATAAAACACAACTTCAAAATAGTAGGAAACTGAAAACAGTTTAAAAATGTTTTCACTACTTTCTATCAAAAGAGAGAAGAAAGCAGAAAACAAAAGGCCTGTTTGGTATCACATTTATTTTTAATTTTCTATTTTTAAAATAGAAACACAGAATCCAATGTTAAAAAAAATGTTTGGCTACACTTTTTTTACTTTTTATTTTTAAAATTAACTTTTATTATTTATGAAAAAAGTGGAAGTAAAATTTATTCACTTCCACTTTTTTTAAAAGTAACTTTTTTTTAAAGAAATCAAGATAATGTTTGGTAAAATACTAGTATATATTATTAATATATAATAATATATTAAAATTTTATATAATATAATATATATATGATATATATAATTAATAATTATATATTAATATATAATTATTCGTAGTTATTATTATGTTATTTTTGTTATATATAATATATATAAATTATATTATTATATATATTCATTATATATATATATATATTGTAAGAGGTAGATTTGGCTACATTTGAATGTAACCAAGTTTAAGATCCGATCACCTTTCTTACTCTTAAATCCACATGAATTCTGAAGCTGTCCCATCATTTTCATTTTTTTCATCTTCGGTGTTCGTAAACTATATCAATCTAAGGATGGAGGAAGTAATAGAATTTAGGCTTGGCTACATCTGAATGTAGCCAAGTCTACCTCAATATTGTAATATATTTATAATATTATAACATATGTTATATAATATGTAATCTATAATGTATAACACATTTATAATATTATTAATCATACACTATAACATATAATTTATAGATAATATATACAATAATATATATTGTATATAATATATTATATAATATCGTAGTAGTGTTATTATAATATATAATATTTAATACAATATATAATATTTAATATCTTAGAATATATTATGCATTTAATACATATTATATAATATTATAATGTAACAATATTATACTAATATAACAATAATAAATAAATAAATAACAGTAGCTACCAAATATGTTTGTATTGTTAGAAATGTAAAAAAATGAAAACGGAATTTGTGTTTCTTAACTTTTTTTTAAAAGAAAGTAGTGGTGCCAAGCATAACCAAAGGCTAAAGAACTTGAAAATAATTTTTGTTTTCACTCACCGAATGCATTTTTTAGAGATCAGAAAATAAAAAAATGAAATCTGTTTTTAGAAAATAGAAATAGAAAATGCAAACAGAAAATGTTCTCAAAAACCAACTGCAACCTTAGGTTCCTTGAAGTAAAATTCTCTAGATGTTGCTCCTTGCTAACCTTAGAATTAATAGTGAAACATGAATTTATAAAAGTATTCCAAAATAGCTAGAGCAAAGGTTTCGTTATGATATGGCAGACTAGCAGTTGATAATATTATGATCTAGCTAATTCATCTGTTAAACCTATGCAGACTTGCAAGCACATTTGCTGAGTTGTGTAACACATATTATAGAGAAGAAGGACGGAGAATAAAAGCCCGCATTGAAAAGAAGACCTTTAGCTCTACTGAGTTGAATATCCGCTACTGCTTTAAGGCAAGGGCTTCTTTCTTTTTAACTGATTCTGACAAAAATGGTTTGTATTATTTGATTTTTCAAAATTATAAATGTGCAGTTCTATACCCAGTGAAAATCTTTTTGAGTTTAATGTGAAGTACATAATTTCATGATTTTACTTTTTTTTTTTTGTGTGGATTTCATGAATGATCACATAATTTCATGTTTACTATATTCATTCATCTAGTCCTTGAATGTTACTTGTGTGCACTGAAAGCTTAATTTTCTAATGAACATATGGAAGTTCTCCGAGTTCAATGTTCATTTTCCATATTTCATTTGAAATTGTAGTTTTTTTAAAGTTTTATTTAGGGAAGCAATTAAATTATATTAAAACAACAATGAAATCTAGAGGATTCTGTGGTGAGGCTCTTCAGTTCAGCATGGTAACAAAACCGGACATGGTGAGAAGAAGAAACAACACAACTAGTCCTCACATCCAAAATCCTCCACCTGTCCTCTTGCCTCAGCCCATCACATTGCTAAGTTCCTTAACCTTGGCCTGCAGCTTGTTGGCTTCACTCCATTGGGTGCCTCATAGCTCACTGCCTCCTCTCTAGTGCTTCATCTTCCATCTCCACTTCATTGCCTTTGCCTCGATTTGTTGCTGTACTTCCTCTCCACCACCTCCCTCTTTCTCCATAGCCATGTTCCATTGCTTCAGCCTAATGCTTGTTTCCTCCTCTCTTCTGCACACCTCAACACCATCAATCAGTGTCGACGACATAATAGCTGCTTGATTGATGTGGTGCAGAGGTGGTAGCACTTGCTTGATGGTGCTAAGAGAAGCAAGCCAATGATAAGAGAGGGTACATGGAAGATGCAAGCGGTCCCAATATGAGGGGGGCTTGCGGGAGAGAGGGTGATTGTTGCTGCTGGTGTGGGAGGGGGAAGATGCTGTTTAAGCGGATGTTGTGGGAGAGAGGGTGACTGTACTCGATAGTACCCATTTTGGGAACATCTAGTGCCAAAGCCGCTGAATGGGTAAGTTGCCAATCCCTAGAACGGATGTATTTTATCTGCTGGGTAATGGGTACTAATGGATATTTTACCAGAGGTTTCTATCAATCTATCCTTATGTGATTTCTGTTGAATCATATGCTTAAGGGGTGGGTGCAGGGTGGACGATGTCCAAACGGACTCCTCTTTCGTTAGAAAGAGAAGATCGCCAATATTTCGTGATCCGCTGTTGAACTTATTTCAATTCCAATAGCTTGGACTCAGATCACAGAAATACTTCATAAGATACTCGGTATATCAATATTAATTAGATTCAAATCTGTTATTGAATTGCTCATTCAATGAGCATTCTTAATATCTCCATTTGACAAATATATACTCTCTTTTAGTTATTTTTGGTACTTACCTTGTCTGCATGCAATTATAATTAATAATACCTAGTTTCATTCCTGTCCCTTTGTAACTGCTTTTACAATGGATGATGGGTATTAATCATTCAAATTTGAGTGCATGGAATTTATGAAGCTTTGTAGCAAAACCCTACATATATGCACATAACTCTCAAGAGCAGGGGGTATCCATTTCTCTCAACTCCAAAAATCAACAAAATGAGTTATCTAAATTGAAAGTCCACACCATTGATCGTGAATTGTATCACTAAAAATACCTAAAAATCAAATATCACACATATTGGTGATTTCTAACCCATGCATCTTGTAAATGCAAAAATGGATGAATTTATATTATCTTAGTATACTACAATACATGATCACATTAAAATCAAGAATTCATCTTATAGATTATGATCCACACGTATTAAAACATATATTGATTGAAAATCAATAAATTTTAATGTTTAAATCATGGCATAACATGGTTTCACATTATTTTAACCATTCATCTTTGCACTAACATGATGCATAGGTTAGAGGCTAGAGAAGCACATGATTTTGGTTTCTAAGCATTTTAAATGGAATCGATGATGATCAATCATGTGGTTATTTAATTTGGATGGCCCATTATTGATTTTGAACTTGAGAAGAATAGATACCACCTCTTTTTGAGAGAAGCGAAGTCCATCCCGCACATACATATACATATGTGCACCTGATTAATTTTGCAATAATTCTTATCATAATATATTTACACCAAAAGTCTACTTTAGATCCTTACCTTTTTGCATTAGTTATAGACGAATTTACTTTGCATATTAAAGAGAATATTTCTTGGTGCATAATATTTGTACATAATATAGTCTTAGTGGATGAAACTAATCTAGATATTAATTATGAGGTAGAATTATGAGGAAGCGTATTAGAATATATGAAATACAATTTTAGTAAAATTAAAAATAGAGATAGAGTAAAAATTGAGGATCATTAAGTTTATTGATTATTTTCGATATTTAAGATTAGACTATTCATACCGAAAGAAGATTGAAGAGGATGTTATGCATAACATTAAAGCAAGTCGGATATGGTAGAAAAGTGCAATTGAGATATTATATGCTCATAAGATACTTGCTAAGTTGCGAAAAAATTTTATAGAATGATTATAGGATTTGCTATGCTTTATGCTATTGAATATTGAACAGATGGAACACGTGTACGAGATGAGTGTGGTTGGAATAAGAATGTTGTGATGGATACGTCGTAACATGGTTTCAAATTCTAGTGGAATGTCTTGTGGAATATCAAGATAGGTTGTTGTACCAAGTGTCAGACAAGATCAGTTTGCTATCATCCCAACATTCCAATCAACATGTCTTGGAACATTCCTTATCTTAAGTGTTGGGACGGATTGAGATGGCATGTCTCAATCCATTTAAAAAACAGGAATGACCTTGTCCATAAGATTTAAATCCTTACATAGAGATAGAAGAAAAGATAGAAAAAGAAATAAAAGAATTTGCAAAAAAGTGGAGGTAACATCAATTGAGAAAATGATAACATTGATGGTTTGAGCCAAGGCTGGTGGAACCGAGCTGAATTGATCGGTTTGGGTTGAACCAAGCCAAACCAGTTGAAAATTAGTTTAGAAACTGCATTTGGTCTGGTTTGCTTATGAACCGGTCCAAACCATGTTGAACCACTTGGTTTGGCTTAGTTGAGGTGTAGGATGGGCAGTTCAGCATGGTTCGTCCTGGCTCAGGTGTGGGATGGGTTAGGGGTGGTTTGGGTGGAATGTGGGCTTTTGTGAGCTCACTTAAAAAAAGAAAGGGAGGCTGAAAGCCTCTTGTGAGTTCTTATCCTTTTTCTTTCTCTTATTTGCATTTAAAATTATTTAAGTCATCCTTTTTCCTCATTCCTTTAAATTTACTTAAGATTTCTTATTAGAAATGAAAGAAATACCTTCCATTTGAATTCAATAAAAAAATCAAATTTCTTAAGAATAAAAAGCAGACCCTTACTCTCAAGAAAGCCATTTTAACTTAGAAGTTACGAGGAAATAAAATACTAAAAAAATTATGTTAAAATATAACTTATAAGGATTTGGTCAATATTTGTTTAAACTTATAGGGTTTCTGGACTTAGACAAGCTCATAGTAATAGTGAATATTACATTGACTCATGTTCAGTTGATCCATAGCTCATTAAAATAATAAAATTAAGCTTGCCACAAAATCTTAAGGTTAAAATGTATTTCTTAGGGTTAAAGCTATGAAGTGTCACTAGATTGAAGGTTAGGGCATTTTTTGTTAATAAGGGAAGGATGTAGCATTCCAACCGTTGGTTAAGTGATAATTTGAATCCTAAAAAATATATTTTAGTTTTAGGATTTTATAGCAAGATTAGTTTCATTATTTTAATGAGCTATGGATTAAGTTGGTATAAATCGGTGTGAGGTTCACTGTTATTATGATCCTTAAATATAAAAATCTTGGAAGTTTGACTAAATGGTGATCAAAGTCTCACAAAATATGTTTTAAAATAAAATTTTCTTATATTTTTTTCTCATCATTTTAGATTAAATCGATTTTCTAAGATTTTTGGTAAGCTAAGATTTTTTGAAATTCTTTGAAATTTGTTCTTGAGAGGGAGAGTTGACTTTTTATTCTCAAAAATTTTGATTTTTTTTGATATTTTTTGAAATTTAAATGGGGTTATTTTCCTTATTTTCATGAAAAATCTTAAATAAATAAAAAAGCAAGAGAATAGAGGAGAGAGGATGAGAGTTCATGAGAGGCTCTTAGCCTCATATATCACATAAAAGAAGAAAACTATGAAAAAAAAGAAAAAATTGGTATATAAGCCTAATCGTTGGTACAATGTCGGTTTGGTTTGATTCGATACCGAACTAAATAGAATTGGTTTGGTACTAATTCAATATCGATACTTGGTTTCATCAACCCTGGTTTGAACATATATTTAGAGATGCACCAATGCAAAGAAGTGTTTTAAAATACACAGAAATGAAAGAGGGATACACATATATCGAAACTCACATGAGAGGAAGTAGCAAGAAAATATTTAATATTTTTATTTTTTACTGAAAATATGGTTCTTTACTAAGAGGAATGGAGAAAAAGGATTCATGTAGCTAATCCTAATTGGTTTAGGGCTAAGGCTTTGTTGTTGTTATTGTTGTAGTATTGATTTTGCAATAATGTTAAATGTCTATTTATTCTTTACCTTAAGGGCCAAGATATCCCCTTAATATTCTCTTTTGCAACTTCTATTTGTGTTTCTTTTGTCTCATTGTCAACTTCAATTGCCGGCCTTGCTTTACCCAATGTGGAGTTAGCCATGAGACAATTTTAAATCATGTATAAAGGATTAGGCTAGATAATATGGTTGTTGACCTCATTTACATCAAACCTTCCTATGGGTTATCCTAGCAATTTTAGCTTAATGCAGTCGGCATGTGGGATAGTATACAAAAGGAGGTTGAAGGAGAAAGAGTTAAGTTTTATGGAAAAAAAAATTAGTAGGTAAGTTTGGTGGAAAAAAAATTTAATAAATTTTACGGAAAAAAAATTAGTAGGTAAGTTTTGTGGGAAAACTTTAGTATATAATTATTTGTGATATGAACACTGCCTCCAAAACCCAACAATCCTGGATCAGACTTCTAAGTTCTTCGTTACCTTTAATTTTTCTGTAAAAAGAAACCACTCTAATCATTTGATGCATCGGAATTATTTAATTGTACACAGATTTATGCCACATGTGAGTATCTGCAAGCAAATATGAATATATTATTGATTAAATTTCCACATATCATACTTTGGTTTTTCCTCTTACAAGTTCCAAGTACAGGGAACTTTTAAGGACTGTTCCCCAATTGCATGAGTTCCAGCTGCATAATATGTAAATTTATTGTTCAAGGTCTCTTATCAGACTCCCTTTTTATCCAGCACTGCAGTTGCTGGGGATTTATGTTCTACTCATAGAGGATCATAGATTGAGAGCCATTTGCAAAACATTTCCAAACTTCGGTGCCATCCTTGTAGAGATTGAGGCACATTCTCTGGTTAATGACAAGCAATAACCGTTGCAGAAACATTATCTCAATTTGAGGATATTACTTCTGAATTTACTGGTATTTTCTGTATTCACAAACACACGACCATAACCATGACCATCAAGCCTTGTCTTAAATATATGGGTTGCATGTTCGAACCTTTATCTGCTAATTATTTCCCTCTCCTTCAGGAATCCTTTGATAAAGATTCCAGTGAACTTCTTACTGGAGTTTCTTTAGATATCCAGTACATGGGCCATGCCATCTTAATCTCTTCTCCATCACTTTGTTCTAAATCAGTGCAACTTGTAGAGATTGTAGTTCCTGTAATTGCAGATGGATGACGATATTTTTGTGCCAGATGATGGAGATCAAAATGCAGTCTTGCAGATGGATACAAAATATCAAATCAATGTTCTCCATATATTGCACCTATTTTAAATTCAATATAGGTTCTGCCTGATGATTGTGATTTTAAAACTTCCCAATCCAAGTGAAAACTTGGTTGAGTAATAGTTAGGATTGCCCCAACTTGTCAAAAATTTTGATGGATCAAGATTAGACAAAAATTTCCTTATTATGGGTTTTGATTGCCTGAGATTTTGCTGGACCAATCTTACATTGAAATTTCAGCTTATAACTTATATCCACAAATGAAAACTCTTTAAATTAGATTAAAATCTTATTGTAAATGCCCTAAAACCTCAGTATCTAGGGTCAAACACAAGTACATGATGCATAAAGCTCTTTGCATATTGCATTTTACATCTGGCTATTTATAGTGACCTTTTTCTCTTCAACTCATACATGCAAGTGGCATCATGCATGCCTACCAATATGGTCTATCAAAGTTCTATCATATATTTTCAGTTGCACTTTCTTATGACATTCTCAATTTAGAAGATGAAGAAGGCTTACATCTAGAATTTGCATGTAGTTTAATTTACTTATCAAAAAAACCTCTCGACTGTTCTCTTTGGACTGTAATCATATTCAAATATTAGCCATTTGCTGGCATTATTTTGCTTTCTTTGTATATCCAAGCTGAAATAGTTATAGCCCTTTCAAGTTGGCTCACCTGATTCAATTTTTTCACTATTACCATTCCAACTGTGGATTCCAAGTTTTTGAACCATGCTAATGAGGTCATTCCGCTCTCCTCCCCTCCCTTCCCTTACAACATTATGTTATTTAGCTTCATCGTAGAACTAAACACGGTTGAACGTAGACCTGACTTTACCTCACACAAGTTGCTTATTGAACCAAAACACCTCCATGAGCCACTAATATATCTGTTAATCCATGGTAAATTAATTTGGGGACCACCTTCTGTTGACAATCTTTCTCTTAATTCCAACAAAGATTTGATTTCTATTGAATACAAATTTTATGTGACTTTCTTTTTTCTTGCTTGGCACTTTGTCTTAAATACGATGCTAGGCAAGACCCAGTGAACACATTTCATTTGATTTAACAACCTGCTTATTAATTTTTACGAGTTGATGTTTCTATGGATGCCTCATTTTTGTTCTTGTACTGATGAGACTGTAAGAACATGATTAGATACTCTAATGTTCGTTCTAATGGTATGGAATGTTGGAGCTTGATTATTTCATATGAATAACATCAGGTTGCTGTCTATGCGGAATTTAGAAGAGACTGGACAGAAGCATTGAGATTCTATGAGGATGCGTACCGTGTATCACGTGAGGTATTGCACCCTCCAATTCTTCCATGGATTTTTTTTAATGTCCTATTTTAATGGAGATATTTGAATGTTGATGGCATGATGTTTTATTCGATAGTCAGAATCTAATGTCATTGAAAGATTCTAGTACTTTTGTTTTTTGCCCCTCTTGGCTGAATTTCTTCAATTCATAAATAAGAGCACAAATCATGTACTAAATTTATGGCTTATTCATGAGCCATCCATGACTACTTTAAGGAATCTTTGTATTGCAAACTAATGATCATGGTGTGCTGTACCCATGTGTACCATCCCGTGGTTGGCATACTGTACTGTGTCAGTGCTGAATTGAGGCTCGGTACGAGGTATGTATTGGTACACCAAACAGATCTGCATCCACTGACGCTATACTAATGTGGCACTGGTACGGGATCTGGTGTCAAAATAGTGAGCTTTGCTAATGATTCTATGTATGGTGTTGGTAGTGTTCTTGCTGCCATTTATTATTTTCACTTTTCATTTATATTAAAAGGTATATCAATGCATTAGGCTCCTGCTACTATAGGGTTTGGGGAGGGTCTGACACACACAACCTTAACCTCCCTTGTAGATAGTTTGCTTTTATGTTTCAAACCTAGACACCTAAGTCACAATGGAGCAACCTTATATTTGCACCAAGGCCTACCTTCACCTTTCGCTTATATCTATGTTAATAAATATTCACATTTTTTAGAAAATACCAATCTTTATTTTTATTGTTTCTTGCCAAATTTTTGGTTATTGAACTCTTTCTGAATTCATAAATTTGCCAGCTTTTCCTGAATTCCGAGTCTTAAGCTCTGGCTGAATTGTTCCTAAATGCTAACCTTGTGAGCCTGCCTGCTTCATTCAGCACATGGTGTTAATTTAATAGCCTTTACTTGTTCCTATTTGCTGATGTTGAACTTCGCTCATATCCTATGCGTTGGTCAATTCCATGCATGTTTGCTGTGATGAAGTGTGACCATCCAAGAATTCAGTTTTTACAGTGTGAAGCATTGACTTCAGGATCTGTCCTCATATATTTTTCTGTCCAAGGAAGGTTCGAAGATTATCTTAAAGGCAGGATAGCAGTCATGCACACTAAGTTTGTTGGGCCAGGTTAAAAAATGCTATTATTGCATCTACACGCTTACCGAATTGATAGCGACTTAATGATACCTTAGTTGTACCTCATGTGACACAATCAGAGTGAATTTTTTTTTGTCTTTTTTTCTTTGTGTTGTGGGCTTAGCAAGGTTCACATATTTAAAAGCATATTTACTTTTTGTTCCAATCTAATTTTTCTGTTTATATGAACTTTATGTGTGCCGAGAAACTTTATAGCCGAATTACAAACTAATGCCCCATTACAAAATTATATTTTGTTATTTTAATTTAATTGGCGAATCTGTATACTTCATATTCAGATGATTGGAACCTCAACCAGGTTGCCACCCATCCAACGCCTAGTTGAGATAAAAGCTGTGGCCGAGCAATTGCACTTCAAGATATCAACTTTGTTACTCCACGGTGGAAAAGTTGTAGAAGCAGTTACATGGTTTAAAAAACATGTTGCAGGGTATGAACGGCTAGTGGGGGTTCCTGAAATTGCTCCTCTTCACTGGGAATGGTTCAGCAGGCAGTTCCTGGTTTTTGCAGAGTTGCTAGAGACAAGCTCTGCAGCTATTCCAAGCACCCTTTCTCCTCGTTTTGGCACATCCGAAAATTCCTTGACTGACTGGGAGTTCCAACCGGCATATTACTATCAGGTGCTGCTAGAACTTGGATTACATTATAATGTGATCCGGAGATATTTTTCATTTTCTATATTCCTTTTTTGTTTACAATACTGTTTACTGCATGACAGTTAGCAGCAAATTACTTGAGGGAGAAGAGATGTTGTTTCGAGCGCTCTGCATCCATGCCGGAATACTCTGAACCATCAAATACAGTCGGTGGTGTCCCAGAATCTGTGATGCCCTCAATATATGTTGGACAATACGTCCGCTTGTTTGAGCAAGGAGATACAGTCACAATGCTTCCTCCGTAAGTTATCTACAATGGGTCCTGGAATTCATGATGCTGTTTCTTGCAGATACTGACATTTTATGGTGGTTGCAGTCTTTCTGATGCAGAGTATATGAGCTATGCTCTTACAGAAGTACAGAGATATCACAATACATACGAGATTATCACCCTGTTCAGAAAAGCATATGAATCATTTAGTGCCTTTAAAGCTCTAAGGATGGCTTCATACTGTAGTAACAGAATGGCGAGAGAGTACTTCATAGCAAAGGACTTCAGTAATGCCAAGCAGCTTTTCGATGGTGTTGCCTGTCTTTATCGGCAAGAGGGTTGGATCACATTGCTTTGGGAAAGCTTGGGCTATTTGCGAGAGTGTTCACAGCAACTTGGTTCAGCAAAAGATTTTATTGAATACTCTCTTGAAATGGCTGCATTGCCAATATTCTCTGATTTGGGATTGGAAAATTTGAAGGGTCAGAGGGAATATGGCCCTGCTGGTCCTGCTACCCTTTCAAGGAGGCAGACAGTACAAGAGGAAGTTTTCAGCCTTCTTAAAGGAGAACATGTGCCAGTAATAACTGATGGGGGCTGTATTCTCCGCGTAACAGAAGATGAACCCATTTGTCTTGACGTTGATCTTGTAAGCCCACTCAGAGTGGCATTTCTTGCATCTGTTGCTTTTCATGATCAATCTGTCAACCCAGGTTCAGCCACGTTGATCACTGTCTCACTTCTATCACAACTTCCCTGTCCTGTTGAGGTTGATCAGTTGGAAATTCAATTTAACCAGTCCACCTGTAATTTCAAAATCATCAAGGCCCAGAAAGATCCTTCAACAGCAAAGTTCACAGATGATGATCAAGGAAGCTTGGTGGAGATTGCTCCATCACTTACATTGTCAACCAACAAGTGGCTTCGATTGACATATGAAGTTAAATCAGGTAGGCATTCACATTTTTTTTCTCTTTGTTCAATCCAGTAGGCATATCATCTCAATCAGTGCTGCCTGTACTCTTTCTGGCTGCAATCGGGTGATACGACACCTAAACTCAATAAACAACAACAATAATAAAGCCTTAATCTCAAATTAGCTGGGGCACCTGAACTTGATGATTTGTCTTAATCTAACAAGTTTCCTGATTGATGATCCCACGTAGTTATTTTTTGTGATCTTCCAATATCACCTTCGTCACTAGGGTTTGAATAATACAATCAAGGTGATTTTACATCACCAACAAACCAACATTTTCCATATGTTGGATTTTCCTAATTAATGATCCACTCAAGAGTGTTTTGCTCCAGTGGATGAGCATTTTTTTTTGGGGTAACTTTGTTCTGTAATAAATAGTTGGTACATGCGCTTACCCATACTGCTATCTTCTGAAACTGGGATGTATCTGCAGGACAGAGTGGAAAGCTTGAATGTTTGTCAGTATCAGCTAAAATAGGTCATTCTTTCATGATTTCTTGCCGAGCTGAAAGCCCTGCTTCTATGGAAGAATTGCCACTATGGAAATTTGAGAACCGGGTGGAGAGCTTTCCAACTAAGGACCCTGGATTGGCATTCTCTGGTCAAAAATTGATCCAGGTTGAAGAGCCTGAACCTCAGGTTGATCTCATTCTAAGTTCTTCGGGCCCTGCATTAGTTGGAGAAAATTTCATTGTTCCTGTCATGGTAGTCTCCAAAGGTCATGCAGTTCATTCTGGTGAGCTGAAGATCAATATTGTGGATGCTAGAGGTGGCGGCATGCTGATGAGTCCAAGAGATGCAGAGTCGTTTGCTTCAGATAGACAGCATGTCGAACTTCTCAGCGTTTCTGGGGTGCCTGATGAAGATGAGTCTCAAACAGATTCTGGCAACATCCGAAAAATTCAGCATTCCTTTGGAGTGGTCTCTATTCCGGATTTGGGTGTAGGAGAGTCATGGTCCAGCAAATTAGAGATTAAATGGCACAGGCCAAAGTCAGTCATGCTCTACGTTTCACTTGGTTACAATGCAAATTCAAATTCCACAGAATCTGCTTCCCAGAGAGTTAATGTGCACAGGAGCTTGCAGATTGAAGGCAAGAGCCCAGTCATCATTAGCCACCATTTCATGATGCCATTTCGCCAAGAATCCTTGCTGCTATCCAAAGTCAAAGCATTGCCTGGTTATGAACATAGGGTATCACTTGCTGTGAATGAAACAAGCATCGTCATTGTGAATGCTAGAAACTGCACTGAGGTTCCATTGCGGTTACTATCCATGTCCATTGAAATGGATGATGATGATGATGATGACGGCAGAAATTCTTGCTCTGTGCAACACATTGGTGGAATTTTGGATGGCCCTATCCTTCTAGTTCCAGGTGAAGAATTCAAAGGGGTCTTTTCAGTCACACCGCATGTTGATTCTCTTAATCTTGATGTGGGCACGGTTTGTCTAAATTGGACAAGAGATCCAAAACTTGGCAGTGAGCGGCAAGATTCTGTTGTTGTCATAAAACAGAGGCTGCCTGATGTGAAATCAGAGAAGCCACCAATAGTTGTGAATCTAGAGTGCCCTGCTCATGCTGTCCTAGGAGTACCTTTCTCATTCTATGTAAGGGTTAGAAACCTGACAAGCTTACTTCAGGAAATCAAGTACTCAATTGGGGATTCTCAAAGCTTTGTGTTTTGTGGACCTCATGATGCTGCTGCCTTCATTCTGCCGCAAGCCGAGCATCATATCAGCTACAAGCTTGTGCCATTGGGTTCAGGTCCACAACAGCTGCCTCGGATCACTGTAACTTCTGTGAGATATTCAGCTGCGCTGAACCTGGCAGCTGCAGCAGCTACTGTACTTGTGTATCCTACTGAACCAAAGTTTAATACGGAAGAGGTCAAGTCAGAAACAATTTTATCCGAGTGAAATCTTGTTTAGTTTGTGTATCATTTTGCTTGAGACACTCTGACACAGCTTGGGCTGGAAGGCTCAATTTTTCCCTGTAGAGTGGTGCAAAGACAATCAGAAGAGAGCTGTCTTGATATCAGAACCCTTGGCATTCTTGCTTGGAAGATCGCTTGTTGCAAATACACCAGAATTTGTTATTCTTTAGGGTTTTGTCTGTTCAGATTGGTTGTCGGATCCTCATATTTTGTTGGTGGTGAACAGTCCATTGATTTTTCTTAGGGGCTGATGTCTCACAGGGCTGCATCAGATCAAAAACATATATACTCGTAAATTGTTTCTACTCATATGAAATCTCATAGGAAATGGAAATATTTTTGCAGTTATTTATCAGATTGGTTTGAGGATATGTAAGTTGTCAAGAAGGCCTTTTTTCCAAGTGGAGATTGCCAAGGGGCATTTCTTAAACGAAAAAGCCTATATCAAAATTTTTAATAATTCATATTAAGATTTGGATCAATCAAACCGAAATTTTTTCTTTTCTATTTCTATTCTAACTTGGCATTAATTAAGTCCATAAATTGCATATCATCTGCTTTTTTGGTGCATGTCCATTTGCTTGTCTTGTGTATCCACTGATTAGGATGCGTTTGATACAGGGAAATCGCATGAAACTTAGAAATCATTTTGATAAAATAGACAGTTTTTTTTTTTTTTTTTTAATAGATTCTTTAGTGGTGGCTCGATGCTAATGTTCTGTTGTTATAAAGACACCCAGATGGTTTCTGGCGTTCAGGATCTGTGCATCACAAAATAAGATTACATGATTTTCTTGATACATCAATGTTTTGCTTGATGACATTTCATGCTTACAGCAAGATTCTCGTGGGGGTATTGGGGGTATTGGGCAACTCTTGTTTCTATTTAATTGTTGAAATTGATTATATTGTCACCGGTAATCAATCATTTCTAGATAAGGAAGTTTTTATTTCAAAAGTCATCTCTAGACAATCCAAGTTTTTACTTCAAAGCTTGGCCTTCGTTTTTACAAAATCTCTATGACACAACGCACGATAAATAAATAATCAAATAAGAAAGCGATTGCGCTCTTTCCGCCATATGGCAAAATTGGGCCTTTACATTCATTTTATATTTTGCAAAATTACAGTTAAAGGCTGAACATTTCAGGGATATCAAGCTGCAGTTAAAAATAAAAGAACATAGGAAATAATGATCCAATCTCCGGGCATAATTCTTAAATAAGGTATATTGTTGACTGTTTAGCATCAAGATATACAGAATTTGAAGCAAGATCTGCCAATCAACTATGCTTATAGTTGTTGGCAGTCAGCATTTTATTCTTAAGCAAAGTGGAAACATGGATTCTGGGACCTGCACCACATCTTTAGACGATTTTTCTTCCACCACCCAACCCCCCTTGAGAGGGCTCATGATAAAATACAGCAGTAGAGTGCTATCACCAAGCCTATCAAATCTCTTTCTGTGGTCCACCAGTCTTCTTTCAATACAATCAAGCCAAATATATCTTGCCTCTCTTGATGTCTATGCTAGCAATCGTCATCAACAAGCCTAGCTTTGGTATTTACCATAAGCACGAGAGCCACATCATCCTGGCACTGGAAAATAGAGACGCTGTCGAGGGTGCCAATTCATTGAATTGGTAACGCCTCTGAACATTAGACACCACTTTGAAAATGAGATCATGTTCTTAACACACATTGCTGGGCTTTCTGCAAGAAAAAGTTGAGCAGAACATAACACAATCAATTTATCGGAACACACCAGAAAATACTAATAAATTTAAGAATAAGGTAGGACTAAATATTAGACATTTACTTGAGAGTAGTGATATATGCTGAGCTGGTATTACCTTGTTTGTTCTTTCCAGAGTAATAAATTACAGATCAATCACTACACCCTACCATACTACCAGATAAATTATTCTAAATGCATAAAATTAATATACAATTCTGTGGAGACAATAAAACCATCTCTAGCATAATTACCACCTTAATTAAAAAAAAAACCTTCGATGTGAAAAATAACTCTGATTCGGACGTACATCTAAATTTCCGATCACAATCACCTGCTTAAATTCTCTTCGAATAAGATCTATGGTAACACAATCTCGAAGAGGGTACCTCAAACAGAACAGTGTTCTGGAGTTTCCCATGTTAGTTTTATCTGTCATATACCATGCATGTAAGCCCACATGAATCATTTTCACTCCCTCATTTGTCTCAGTTTAGACCGGGTGCCGCTTCGCTTGTTCTATATATTGTTGTCAGGTGATGTGGAAGCAATTTAGTCCCTCCCAAAGCAACAAAGCAATAGTTCTTTACTTCTCCATGCTTACAAATATTACACCACTAGTAGCTTACCAAATCCATAGAATAGTATTCTTCTCAGGGCTACCTGCTTGATCTCTTTGAGGGCAACACAAAACCCAGCACCAAACAAAATGAGAACATTAATATCAAATGCAGTTAACTAAGGTTTTAAATTTCGTAGGACAAAATTGTTTCAGTTTTTTCATGGAACAGAATGCACCATTGTTCTATTCCGATACTCAGGATAAAAGTTATCCTAAGAAGCATAGCATAGATTGGAATATGTTAGGATGATGGCAAGACGGTATCAGTCTAATACTTAAGATAGCAATCCATTCCGACGTCCATCCATCAGGATCTGAAATCATGCATACAAAAATCAAACAGTTAGGAGATCTAGAGAAGAATATATATAACACATCTGACTTGATATAAAGTTAAAGCAGGAACAGTGGAAAAACTTATGCGTTGCTTGCCAATGCTTCGCTCAGTGGCCTGTCGAGTGGCAAGCGACTACGGAGGTGATCTGACCAGGAGAGAGGAAGTTATAATCGGTGAGAAAGGCTGGTATCACATTCTATGCTTGGCCACTCATTCTTATGCTCTCTCCAACGTTACTGCGAGCCTTCCATGAGGAATAATTCCATGTGTCCTATAAAAGCACAACATGGTTGCTGATATCGAATATGCCCACTAGGAGGCCTATACGATGCTGGCGTGGGTGAGAAGGAAGTATTGCTGCCCTTCTCGATCTTTTCTTTTTTGAGCTTCAGAAGTACTGAATTCATTAATTTTTGGGTACTGAGGATTCGATGACTAAGTTAACCTGCCTTGGCTAATATAAATCTACATTGTTCTTCCTGCAAGTGCAATGAAAACTTTTCATTTGTGGATGCTAGGTAAAGAGATCATGGGATTCTGAAGCGATTATATACAGTAAGTCAGGTTGACCATATGTTTACCATTTCTTTGTGTGGCCTTTCATCTTCCAACTATACGTGCAAGCACTTTTATGAGCTTTCTGATCTTTTTAGTTCTTTTTTTTGTCGAATGGAGGAAGAGGAGGAGCTGGACTCTCATTAATTTATTGAAAGAATGAAGAAAAATTATGATATAATAGGGTAAGAAAATATGTTTTAAAGACCTTGAAAGCACTAGCTTAGCAACTATTAGAATCTTTGATGCTTAAATCAAGCGATATAAAACGAAATCCAGCTTTTACCAAGATTTGGAAGGTTAGGTGTATTTAGAGAAGGGCTACATTTTTTTTTAGCTCATTGCCTTATCAAAGTCAAATTTATTTTTTTTGAAAAACATTTTGTTAGAATATAACAGCAAGAGGGAAAGATTCATAGCAATGCCTTTGGACTGGGATAATTCACCATATAAGGCTATAATACCAATGCCTAGCAAACCATGGGATAGCACCGACCATTATTTATTGTTATTGTTGTTATTGGAATGGAGATCACTATCTATTAACCGAGAGAAGAATATGTTATTCTACATTTTGTTCAACAAATTTTATGATTAAGATGCATCCTTAGTTACTCTATTCTTAAAAATTTCTTTAAAAGAATGACTAATAAGCTAAATATATATTCTACATGGACCTCTAACTTTCATCTAGATGGTTTTCTAGACATTGAATAAATTAAATTATATTTAAAAAAATCTCTCTCAATCTCTATCCACATTCTGAACTCTCCATAATTTAAAGAATAAATAAAATATCCATATTATCCCTCTAATCCTCCATATTTCTTAATTTTAAACATGCATTCCATGTGTCTGATTGCTAATATGTTATGGAGAAACAAGCAAAAGATTATAAAATATTAATGATTTATTTCCATCTCTGATGGAAAGATTATTCATCCAAATGATCAATATTATCACGAGATCATTCATAAAATTAAAAGCGCTCATTATAAAACTTCTTATATGAAAGAATTATATCCTAGAATGGTAAGCAAGTGTTAGTTTGATTAGGTTGGTAAAATTACTTTCAATTATCCTAAGTGATCTAGGTATCATTAAGAATTACAGGTGCTACTTCATAATATATCATCACAATAATTTGAATAGGATCAAGAAATCCCTTTAATTTCTCATTGAATAGTTGCTATTCAATTGCCACAAAAAAGAACCCCGTGCCAAAATGGAAACCGAATTTAAATCTTTGTTATACTATTCCCTAAGAATCAGTATATCTATATGTTCTACCATGACATATACCTACCATCTTTTGTTAGTCTCCTTACAGTTTGGCAAGATCACGATAAGCTTTAATAGATCAATCATTAAATGAGAGTAGAATATTAATTTAATTAAAGATTGGACTAAAAATACCCTATCTATTAGGATAGGCATCATACCATTCCTTCAATATGTCATGTGAAAGTTTGTCTAGTTGTGATTGTTGGCTTCAGTCTATCATGAATCTTTTGTTAAAATTGATTCTTCAATAGTAATTATGTGGGGAACAAATTCTGGTAGGTAGGGCTATTTTTCGAGGAGTCACGCATATAGAAAGGCAAAAGCTATACTAATATCTTCTTGGCTTAGGGAAGGGCTAAGCATACTTGGTTTGACTATATAATTAACTGAGTTGCTCCAAAGTCTCATCAAGGCTGATAGGTTGCACTAGTGCATAGATAGTTTATTTATTTATTTATTTTTAACAAGGATGAAATTATCCTTCCATTTTTTTTTTAAATTCGAAGAGAGCATGCATGTAGAAAAAAAATAGGGTAATTAAATGATTGTTTTGTATTTTTTTATTAAATATATGAAATAGTTTTTTTTAAATGTATATTTAGAAAAGGGTCGAGGAAAAAAGAAAATTGACAATGACACTTCTCTGATCAATTCTATGAAATAAAATTATGTGACTTAAGTGATGGAATAGCTTTAACTGGGGCCAGCAAAATATGAATCCAAAAAATGGAGGGATTCAACTTGTGTTGAATTTGATTGAATTTTTTTTTTTTTTTTTTTTTGAAACTAAGGAAAGAAGATGGCATGCTTTCCTTGATAGAGAATCTGGAGCTAAGAAATCCAAAACACAATTGATAAACTCAATATCATAAGGATATGTAAGCATATAACATCAAATAAACCATATCTAAGTTCATCTCAAGATTTATAACTTTTCTTTGCTGTAGAATTTAATCAAGGTTTTTCAAATGTGTGTACTAGAAGAGCAAACTTCTCTCTAACCTACAGGCAGAGAAAATATTACGACTCAATGAGTGTACCGTAACATTTATAGGACGATGGTAGGAATCTTTATTGTGACAATCAACTTAATGGATTTCCTCTATTAATTTACTATGAGTTGTATATTTATAAGGTCCACACTTATCATAAGCTTATAATATTGCTATAAAGTGTATCAAATAACCCAACGTACAATATAAATGTTGATTGATTACAAACTATAATTAATGGGCTCATGCAAAATGCTTCATTAATCCAACATTCAATTAATCAAGTTTTTAAAAATAACTATGCTAAACCATGTAGATATATATCTTTTTCTTTACAAGCAGGCAAAAGGCCGGTGCTGACAAAATGAATAGGAGCCATTCCAATAATGGACAACAAGATAGTCTTTATTATATATATATATATCCATGAATCAATCATGGGATACAATTAACTTACATGAAGGAGTAAGTCCACATTAGGGCTTTTGTTTACACCAGTGCGATATGTATATATATATAAAAGATAAGGCAATGGCATCGCTTTCAATAATATTCTGAGGTAGACCAGGTCATTAGAGATGGCTTAAGCTGATCAGGCTTCGGAGAGTAGTGAAATTTAGCGATGGATCTCACATAGATCCCAATCGCGCGAAGGTAGTTGCGATCGGAACGCCCATGGAACCCCCCAAAGCTGACACCAGATGGAACATTGAAGCAAAAGGGTGCTCCCTCTTCCATGCCGAACGGTCCGTATGTGGCTTGACTGCTGCCAAAAGTGAGCGACCTCACCACACTTGCAGTACTACTGCTTCTTCTTCCCACCGGCCCGTAGCTTCCCTTCACCATGGTAATACTCTCCCCCACCCCTAAATTTATCTGCAATCAAACAAGCAAGCAAGCATGGTATTACTATTATATATATATATAGTACTGTTCGTCAAACTAAACCGACTTGGTGATGCTCCAGACGAGATTGTGATTCAATATTAATTTAATACTCACACAGTCATATCTATCGCCACCTCCTCCATGCCTATGGGCAAGAATTAATGTCCCGTATGAGTCAGTATAAGCCACTTGGATGGAGTTGATGGCATCGCCATGCGAGATTAGAATTTGCCTGACCGTGCCATGGGTCACCTCAGTCCAGTCCTCGGGTCCCAACGCAAGATCCCCTCGGGCCTCAAGCGCAATAAGAAAATCATTGCCAGCCTTGACACTCTGAAGAAGCCAATAATATATATATATGAAACAAAATTATATATGTATATAGATCATAGGGGACTTAAAATTTGAAGAAAATCTAGGATTAATTAATTAATTGCAGTATAGAACGCAAATTTAGAAGAATTAAAGGTTACCATTTTGCTGCTGCTGGATATCAGAGAAGAGCCTATTTGAACCCTAACCGAGATCGAAGAGAGATCGAGGGACCTTTCCTTACGGCCGGGGATGTGAAACAAACTTGGGCTTTTATAGTGACGAGAGAGAAGCAGCACTGGCCGGCCGGAGTTGGCAGTGCGTGACGGCATCGCATCTTTAGGGTATAATGGGCCAACGGATTCTCCGCGAATAAAATATAAATGGGTCCTCTTCTCCATGCACAGAACGAGAGTAAATAAATAAATAAATAAATAAATAAATAATCCTTGCGAGGTGAGGATCTGCTCATCTCACCAGATTTCTTTCTTCGATTAATTATATCTAAAAAAAAAAAAAAAAAACCCATGAGGCTGCTGCATGTCACTGGTGATGATGAAACTTTTATGTAATTGTAAGGACGTCAGCACAGCAGCAGCTGAGATAAGCTTGGCTGGCAGCATCGAAATTTTGCTTCGTTCATCGCAAGCTGAGATTCGATCGAAAGAGCAACGATGGCAGGTGTTGGCCGTAGATTATGGCTAACTAATTAATAATATTAAATTTAAAGTTACGCTTTATGTTTTTAAAATAATTTTATTTTACAACGATGCTTATAATCTGTACGATAATTATTTCTCAGAATACAATTATCTTCTTTCATAAATACAGCACTATAATTCATCAAAAATATAGAACCAAGAATGATTCTCTCTTTTTCTATCATATCCTATTTATAGATTTTAGATGTCCTTTGGATACATCCGTTCGGTTTTAATCCAATTTGAATTGGTTAATTGGATTTGATCAAAGGAAGCCTTTGATACACCGATTCACTCCGTAATATGAAGATCAACCGATCAGATAACACAATCCTGATTTCGATACGATGTTTCATCATCGTGATTTGATGATCATGTTATAAGATAGGTGGTTGACGGCTTTGATACGTCGTTTCAAGATCGGAATGATGATTTATCACAACGGCCCGATCGAATGGGCAATAGAAAAATCGGAGCGATGCCTTATCTCCAATGGTCCGATTGGTCACCAGTTGACCGATCAGCCAATCGGTGTATGCCGTTGAATCGATATTGCCGTGATTGCGATCGTGATTGATCACTACATCTCAATATTCGATCTTAACCCTTCATCCGATCGATAACGATCAATTGGTAGATCAAATTCAATGATCAATTTGATCCTGATCTGATCACCGTGATCAACGATCAATTGATCTTAGCCCCTTATCATAATCCGATCAGTCTCCACCGTCGAATCCTTATGATCAAAAAAAAATATTAAAGCATCTCATGCTCCTCGCAACGATGTGCACGTGCAAAGTGCTCATTGCGCTCGTGCACACGCGCTGGTGCAATACTATGCATCATCCTCAAGCTCTTCACTTATGATGAGCCTAAGAAACATTGTGCAAAGTGCCCATTGCGTCCGTGCACACGTGAGGATGTGATGGTACGCATCATCCTCAAGCTATTTCCTTATAGTAAGCCTAAGAAACTTAAGCATGAAGAAAAAGATTTTTATGTAAATAAACATTTCTTTCTTAATTTTTTTGATATGAAGCTAAATATTCTTTCAATTTCTCATTCACATATATAAGAGAATAATGGGCCCATTAGTGTATAGCCTATTGATCCATTTACCCAACAGCCAGTCCGATGCCTAATTAGTAAGCAACTAAGGGCAGCTGTTTGGCTTGGAAAAACACTTCTTCATCTTAATTTCATCCCTCTGGTTTTCACATTCACATTAATTCTTCGTCGTACGTAGGAAATCTGAAAACATATTCATGTCATAAAAACTAAAAAAATATTTTTTAATTTTATTTTTTTAAAAAAAATGGATTGTCAAATGATTCTCTTCTAATAATTATGATAAGAGAGCTGTCACTGGTCCGTGATGATGAAACATTCCTTTAATCGAAAGAACGTCAGTGCAGCAGCATGCAGCATCCGAGACGAAATGAAATTTATTGCTTCATACATCTATGAGATTCGAAAGTGCAACAATTGTTTCTTTGGGCTTTCATGCAGGATGATCATGATATTTATTTACTTACATAAAACATTATTTATTTATCGATCTTTGAAAGTGGCCTTGGAATTCAATTTCTTACAGTCAGAAAAGAAGCGCTGATTGCTAGGCATGCTACGCGGTTCCTCTTGGATCCGTATTGTTTCTGGAGCTCTTTTATGCGGGCTCGTTATGGGCCCTGGACTCCCTTTTTGGACTTTCAATCTCTTCATGGTTATTCATCTTTCTGGAAGGAAGTCTACCGGTACGCTCCGACGATTTTGGATAATATCTCATGGATGATTGGTGATGGATCCTCGGTTGATGTTATCTAGGATACATGGATTGCTGAGCTTCCCCTTTCCTTCTAGCCTACCTTTATCAGCATGGATGCTCCTAGCAATATGAGAGTCTCATAGTTGATTTCTCAGGATCGCAGTTCATGGCGCACTCCCACGGTGGCTCAGTTCTTTGGGAAGGAGTTAGCAAGCAGGATTCTTTCTATCCCGCTTATCTCGGGGAATTCATCTGACACCAGATTATGGAGAAGATCATGCCTAACTCGTGCGCCTACCAGGGATCTAATGAAGATCTATAGGACACACCCTCACCGTATGATGGATGCTGCGTGGATATGGAGGCTTCCTATTCATCCCAGGATCCAGCTATTTATCTGAAAGCTTGCGTGGGATTGCATTCTCACTTGCTTTATGCTTGCTAGGAGAGGAATGCACATACAGGCTACTTGCCCATTATGTGGTCAGGAGGAAGAGACCACTGATCATGCCATTTTCAGTTGCTTTAGAGCGAGGCAGATCTGGCTGATGATCGGATACCATCACAGGGAGGGTGCTGACGGCTCATGGAGGATTGCTTTTTTGAGTGATATTCGGAGGAGAGGCCGACAGCAGGGTGCTATCTGGGCTGGCACATCCTATCAGATTTGGCTATTGCGCAACCTTCTCATATTCACTGACGAGGTGGTCTCTCCCAGGAGGGTTGTGAGGAAAGCTATTTCTTTCTCTAAAGAGTACGCACTCCATGGGTCTGCTATTGATTCTGACAGCTTTGGCTACTGGGGCTCCTCTACTGCCTCGGTAGCGACTCGGCATATAGCTTTTATAGCTTAGGAGTCCCCTCCTCCAGGATTTGTTAAAATCAATTTCGATGGGAGTGTTCGTGGTTGCTGTGCTGGCTCGGCATTTATTATTCGTGGGACTGATGGTATGATGCTAGCGGCGGGTGGCTTTGGCCTTCTTGACTCTTCTGTCCCTCTAGCCGAGCTTTATGCAGCATGGACATGTATTTCATATGCCACACGGATACTCCATGCTCACGGTGTCTTATTATCGAGGGTGACTCCACTACAGTTATCCGAGGGGTTCGGCAGAATTATTATGATCACATCCCTATCAACCCTCTTCTTTATGATATTTGGGCCACCCTTCGGGATGTTCCTGCTGTCCAGATACAGCATATCTATCGGAAAGCGAATGCGGCGGCAGATTGGGTTGCGGCTTCAGTCGCCTATCATTCCGGTTTTTGGTTTTGAAAATAGGATAATTCATGCCCCCCTTTGTATTAAATCAAATACTATTTTTTTATGTATCTGGGTTGACTAGCATCAGACTAGTGTGATCATCTGTTCTTACAAAAAAAAAAAAAAAAAAAAAAGAGCAACAATTGATGGTCGGCTCCATGTGAACTCACAGGGCAGATCCGATGCTTAGTAAGCAAGGGCCTCTTTTGTTTTGCTGGAAACACACCTTTTCATCCTTCATCCCTCTTGTTTTTCAACTCTCTCTCTCTCTCTCTCTCTCTCTCTCTATATATATATATATATATATATATAAAGAAAATCTGATAAGCATATTCATGTCTTAAAAGATACAAAAATTAATTTTTTTTAAGAAAATGTTGTAGGAATAGTTAACGGTGAAGATATAATGGCAAGTAATGGATGAAACGACGATGATGCTAGATGGTACAAACATGTTAGTGATGATAAAGGTATGATTACAGTAATATTTATGATGAGCGATGAAAAATATAATAATAGCGATGGTAGGTGATGAAGATAGATGATGGGTGATGAAAAGGAATAACGTACGATAGTTGTCATGTCTTAAACCCTTGGATAGACCTAGAAAGTGACAATCCATCGTATGGCTAGACAAGCCAGGCATCTAATGATGAAGCAATCATCAAATAGAGAAGAAATTAACTAATATGCATATAAAAATAAAATAAGATTTTTATTATAATTCAAATAAAGCAAATGTTTAGGCTACATGAAAAAATAGAAAGCTTAATAATATATAAGCTAGGTTGGCAGGAGCTTCGATTTACCCATATCTTTTTTATTTTTAAGCTCTAAAAAATATCAAAGAGAATTTAATGAGCTTACATTCAGTAAGTAAGCCTAATATAAAGATATCATTATAAATTTAAGAATATAGTGTATCATCGTGTTATCTAGTTTTTCTTATTTTCTTAAGTTATTTTTAACTCATCTTCCATATTATGTCTCAGAAATTTCAGTTGCAAGTTTTCATATTATCACAGTCATGAATATTTACTTACTTTTATGTGTTAGAATTTACACATCATCTTGTTACAAACAATACTAGAGCCAATCTAAGTGTGCAATAGTTGATGGGCAAGAGAAAAAGACTACTCATAAAAAAGTGGAAGAGTTCCATCATGGTATGGAGCCACCTTTACAATACTAACAACCTAGCTCATAGTAGAGTCTGAATAACTTATGATGTGTACTGATGATGTCGTATTATAAAAAGGGATATTGGATGAGAAAAAAAAGGTTTAAGTTCTTATAACTCAAGTTCATCTACTACCAATTAACTTCTACTACTTTTTAGAGCCATGTAGTTAGCTTAAGGCATTACAATAGTAGAAATATAACGATGGTGGTGGAGGTATGACGATAGTAGATTATGTTGGCAGTAAAGAAGGTATGGTGGTAGATGATGATGGGTGATGATAGTAGTGGTTGTAGCGCTGATGGTGCATGGATAATAGAGGTATGGTGGGGGTGGTAATCATCATCATAGCAATGATGACGATGGTGGTAAGTGATCAAGGTATAGTGGTGTAAAACAAAAAAAATACCGATTCTTATTAAAAAAATAATTTAAAAAATTAAAAATATTTTTTAGACCTATTGTACATTTGAAAAATATTAGCTTTCAATACAAAATTCTATTTTCTATCATTCATGGAAAAATTATCTCGACAACATCCATATTTTCTATACTTTATGAAAAAAAATATCTAAAAAATATCCATAGTTTTCTACAATTAAATGGGCCATAAAAATTTTAAATTCAATGCAACCTAAAAGTAAATAACCATATTATCAGTGACCTTTATTTCACTCCTAAAAAGCAAAAACAACTCTCTCTTCTTTTTTAATATAAATTTACATAAAAGGCATTCATGGGCAAATTAGGCTAAAGAGTACCAGGCGATATGAAGATGATCCGCCTTCCAAACCTGAAGAGGTGAACTGATTGGATGAGAAAGATATAAATAGAGAGAGAATGGCATCATGTTTCATACTTTTATTAGTCTATTACATTTTATTATTAATAATAATTGATCATGTAATTAAAAAATAAATAATTTAACTTCAGAAAATAATCAAACATAACATTTTTATTGATTATTATTGATGAACTATAATATACAAAATTATAAATAATGAAATAAAGTCAATTGGGATTTTATTTAAGAAATAATCATTTCTCAAATTACACATGATTAGAAAATTTTGCTACAAAATTATAGTTTACAGATTTCAATCAACTTTAAAATATTTTAAAAATGCGAGATAATTATACTTAATTTGGATAAAATTATTCTTTATTCTTTATGACTTGTATCTCCTAGTTTTTATCTTTAGACTTCTTTAGCATCCAACCAATGTTTCAAAGATACAAATATCTCCAGTACTTCATATGTCAATCAGGCTTTTATTATCTTGTAGAGCATCCTATTTTCTATAAAATAATAGATTCCAATGCTATTGTAAATATGAAAGCTATTAGAAGATCATATACCATGGTAGTAAGTATAAAATAATTATTCTTGTATGCTTTCTATTTGGCTCTATAGGATTCATTGTTATTGTTGTTGTTGTTTCTACCATGCTAAAATATTAAAATTTTCTAACTCCTTATAGGTAAAGCTAGTGAAGTCATTTTGTAAATAATAAAAAAGTTCAATGTTAGAAGAAGAATGCCTATTCGTTTATTTCTTTTTATTTGTAGGATAAGTTTGAGAAAAAGATAGTACCCGGAATGATCTTATCTATTTGAATCAATTTGAGAAGATGCTGTGGCGTGCAAGGCACTGTCCTTAAGAGTAGATTTGCATCTCTCGGAGATAATATCTCGGTGCAGAAGATCAGAGCACGACTACCCTTCAGGATACAACAACAGTGAGTTTTCTAACAGGCGTGCACACACCAATGTTAGAAGAGGATGAACAATCGAATGAGTTCCTTCTTTTTGGATAAGAATGGAGCAAATCAAAAGAATGAATCTCTAGACTGGATAAGGATGAGGGAATGGATCTCTGGATAATGATGGAAAGAGCAAGATTTGAATTGAATTATCACCGGAAGGCATTGCTTCGAATATTTATAAGATAGCAGCACCGAAAGCAGCGAGTCAATCCAACGGTCAGGGTCCAACGTTCGGCCGGGTCGGTCATCAGTCAAATCAGTCAAACGACAACTCACTCATCAGAAAAAAAAGGACCAAAAAAGAAGAAAAAAAAAAAAAATGAAAAAAGGATGAAAATCTTGCTTATTACATGCGCATCCAACGGATGAGATTTGCACCCCCTCTGCACGCGATGATCACACGCGACACGCCCGGTTAACAGGTTTTCGAAATCGGTTTCACCGATTTGCATTGGGCTTGGCCCGGCTCGCGTGTGTGTGAGCTTTCTCACGACCATTCAACCAAGGAAGAGAGTAACACAATATAAGTAAGAGTAAGATTTGTATGTTTTCCATGTGGGACTAAAAAGAGTGGTTTCATGACAAAAGGAGGGAAAGCTTTTGAAGGAAAACTTTTGGGAAACTTTTGGATATTGGAATATTCTATACTATAATTTTCAATAATCCCCCACTATTTCAATATTCAAAAGATGACAAACTTTAGAAGGAACTTTAAGAATGTAATGCATAAGCCATGGTGTCTATGTGACTATGAACCAGGCATAGAGAAAATAAGTGTAATCCATAAAAGGTTGGTGAAACTAAGTTTCTATGAACCAATCCTTCTTTTATTGGATCATTGACTTATAACTCACATTCCATCTCAGAATTCGGTTGTTCAAGCGGGTTGACACGTTTCGGTCATGCGTCTACCTGGATATTCATGAGTACTCTAGAGATCTCACCCAAGTCTCATAGGAAGTGGCCACCACCTTCATACTCATATAGGTGGATTGTCATTAAGTATACACTGTAGTTTTGTATACCACCCAAATTAGGCTACGACATCCATTAAGAACTTCACATATTAGTTCAACCTAAACACTGCAGAACACTATCTCACACCATAGAAAGGGATTTCACAATATAAATAATTATGATAGTATACTCCAAGTTGTCCAGTGAATTGTTTTCCCATATGAACCTTCTTCCCGGGATCTCTGTTCATGAAGGTTGGGTTACCATCACTTCAACTTTTGATCTAGGTATAATCTCATTTCCCTCGATGTATTGCTCACAAGCTTTTTGCTTAGAGGCTTAGTCAAAGGATCGGCCAAATTCAACTCTGACCTTACATAATTTAAAGATATTACTTCATCATTAATAAATTGCCTCACAATATTATGTCTTAAATGTATATGTCTACTCTTCCCATTATAAATTTTGTTTTTAGCTTTAGCTATAGTAGCCTGACAATCACAATGTATAGACATAGATGGAGCTGATCTCATCCAAATGGAAAGATCTTCCAAAAGATTCCTGAGCCATTCGGCCTTAGTCCCAGCCTTCTCCAAGGCAATAAACTCGGATTCCATTGTAGACCGAGTTATACATGTTTGCTTAGATGATTTCCATGACACTGCTCCTCCTCCAAGGGTAAACACATAACCGCTAGTGGATTTCATTTCATCAGAGTTTGAAATTCAGTTAGCATCACAATACCCTTCTAATACTGTAGGAGTCCTACAATACATTAAACCATAGTTCATGATTCCTTTCAAATATCTAAGCACTCTTTGTAATGCAATCCAATGATCCTTGTTAGGACATTGGGTATATCTGCTTAGTCTTCCTACAGCATAAGCAATGTCAGGTCGAGTGCAGTTTATCAAATACACAAGACTACCAATAATTTGAACATATTTGGATTGTAAGACATCATTGCTTTTATTTTTCTTAAGCTGTGAATTAGTATTATAAGGAGTGCTCACAGGGTTACAATCAAAATGTGAAAACTTTTTCAAGATTTTCTCAACATAATGTTCTTCTGAAAGTATGATACTATTCGACTTCTTTACAAGTCTAATTCCTAAAATTATATCTGCTTCTCCCATATGTTTCATATCAAAATTCAAAGTCAAGAACATTTTGGTGCTAGTTACAATATCAAAATTAGTGCCAAATATGAGCATATCATCCATATACAAACAAATTATAACACATTCATGATTAACAACTTTAGAATAAATACATTTATCGGCACTATTAATTTGATATCCATTTGAAACTAGCATTTTATTAAACTTATCATGCCATTGTTTTGGTGCTTGTTTTAATCCATACAAAGATTTAATTAATTTACAAATTTTATGCTCATTACCAGGAAGAACACAACCCTCAGGTTGATCCATATATATTTCTTCTTCTAGGTCTCCATTAAGGAATGCAGTTTTAATATCTATTTGATGAATTATCAATTTATGAATAGATGCAAGAGCAATCAAGACTCTAATAGAAGTTATTCTTGTCACTTGTGCAAAAGTATTAAAGTAGTCAATATCTTTCTTTTGAGAAAAACCTTTTGCAACCAACCTTGCTTTGAATTTTTCAATAGAACCATCATGTTTTAGCTTTTTCTTAAAGATCCATTTACACCCAATAGTTTTAGCTCCAGGGGGTAAACTTACTAATTCCCATGTATGATTGCTCATGATGGAATCTATCTCATTATTTATAGCCTCTTTCCAAAATATAGCATCAGGAGATGAAATTGCTTCAGAATAGGTTTGAGGATTATTATCAACAAGAAAAGTATAAAAATCATCTCCTAGATTGGTTTCCTTTCTGATTCTCTTGGATCTCCTTAGCTCTTGAATTTCATCAGGCTTTAAATTAGGTTCAACCACTTGTGGTCTAGAAGGTCTTTTTAAGGAGGTTCTCATAGGAAAGATATGTTCAAAAATTCTGCATCTTTAGTCTCAACTATAGTATTAGGTTCCATGATATTATTTTTACTTTTAATCACTAAGAACCTATAGGCTGCACTATATTTATTTGCATGACTATTTTGAACATAACCTATGAACATACAATCAAAGGTTTTAGATCCTAACTTTCTCTTTTTAGGTTCAGGAAGCAATACCTTTGCTAAACAACCCCATACTTTTAAATATTTAAAACTTGGCAAATGACCATTCCATAACTCATAGGGTGTTTTATTGGTTTTCTTATAAGGAATTCTATTTTGAATAAAACAAGCAAAAAGAAGGGCTTCCCCCCACAAGTTCATGGGTGCACCAGAACTAAGGAGCAATACATTCATCATTTCTTTAAGTGTTCTATTCTTTCTTTCAGCCACTCCATTAGATTCTGATGAATAAGGAGTAAATTCATAAATTATACCGTGTTGTGCACAATACTCATTAAAAGGAGTAGAATCATATTCTCCTCCTCTATCAGATCTAAGTCTTTTTATTTTTCTTATTAATTGATTTTCAACTTCTGCCTTATATTTTAAAAATATTTCGAAGGCTTCATCTTTTGATTTTAATAGATAAACCATTGCATAACGAGAAACATCATCGATAAAAGTAATATAGTATTTCTTTCCACTTCTAGTCATATTACCTTTTAAATCTCCTAAGTCAGAATGAATTAATTCTAACAATTCATTTTCTCTTGTATGAATAGATTTGCAACTTCTTTTGGTTAATTTAGATTCTACACATGTTTGACATTTTTCATGATCATAAGAAGTAGACATGTTATTTAGCAAACCTAATTGTTTCATTCTTTTAATGTAAGAGTAATTAACATATCCTAATCTACCATGCTAAAGATTAACAGAGTCAAGTAAGTAAGCAAAAGAAGATGATGCATTTCCATTCATAACTTCGTGTACATTTAATACAAATAGACCCTGGTTACAATATCCTTTCCCAATGAAATTTTTAGATTTGGTCATGACAACTTTGTCAGACTCAAATGATACTTTCACACCATTTTTTCCAAGCAAGGCCACATAAATCAGGTTCATACGGATGTCCGGCACATGTAGCACATCTCCAAGTGAAAGGACTTTTCTAGAAGTTAGTTTTATATTGACTTTTCCTTTGCCAATCACTGAACAAGACTTTGAGTTGTCCATGAAGACTTGCTCCTCTCCTTTTGGCAGTGGGATATAGGAGGCAAATGCATTTCTATTGCCACATATATGACGAGTGGCTTCAGAATCCATCACCCAGTCCTTTGTATGTGCAACAATATTGGCCTCGCTAACAACCGTAGCAATCGCATCTTCTCCAACCATCAAGTTAGCCTTTGGTTTGGCTGGAGCATCAATATTTTTTCTGAACCTGCATTGGGCAGCATGGTGTCCTGGTTTCCCACAAACATAGCAAGATCATTTTTTCTTCTTAAAATTTTGACTTATTTGAAAATGAGGCTTCTTATCATATTTCTTGTAATGGTTTCTATGTTTGGGCTTATAGGACTTATGTTTTTCCTTACTAGATCCATCCTCTATTAGATTAGCCTTACTAGTCATTTCTTTATCCTTTTCAATCTTTTCTTGGGCTCTGTTTTTCTCTTCAATCCTAATATGCACAATGACATCTTCAAGGGACATAGACTTTCTTTTATGCTTTAGATTATTCTTATAATCTTTCCAAGATTCAGGTAATTTTTCGATTAGGGAACCAGCAATAAAAGCATCGAAAAGAATAATATTTTCATTTTTAAGGTCATCTATAAGAACATGGAAAGCATGGATCTGAGATGGCACATCTTTATCTTCTGACATGGTAAAGTTAAAAAGGTTTTCTATTGCAAATTTCTGAGAACCAGCATCTTCAAGAATATATTTTCTTCTAAGGCTTTTCCAAATTTCAGAGGCTGATTTAATAGGATAATAAATATCAAATAGTTCATTGGATAGAGTACTAAGAATAGTATACCTACATATTCTGTTAGCCTTTTCCCAGATTAGAAGATCCTCCTCTTTCTCAGTTTAGGATCAGTCAAAACAAATGCTATATTATAAACATCTAATATTGAAAATAATTTCTCTTGCCAATATTTATAATGAGAACCAGTAAATTGCTCAATCTTGAATGTATCGGGAAAGGACTTAGTAGCAGCAACCATAATAGAGTCCATATCTACTCTTAAGATTGTAGGATAAGTTTGAGGAAAAGATAGTACTCGGAATGATCTTATCTATTTGAATCAATTTGAGAAGATGTTGTGGCATGCAAGGCATTGTCTATAAGAGTAGATTCGCACCTCTCGGAGATAATATCTCGGTGCAGAAGATCAGAGCACAACTACCCTTCATGATACAACAACAGTGAGTCTTCTAACAGGCATGCACACACCAATGTCAGAAGAGGATGAACAACCGAATGAGTTCTTCTCTTTGGATAAGAACGGAGCAAAAAAAAAAGAATGAATCTCTGAACTGGATAAGGACGAGGGAGTGGATCTCCGGATAATGATGGAAAGAGCAAGATTTGAATTGAATTCTCACCGAAAGGCGTTGCTTCGAATATTTATAAGATGCAAGCACCGGTTGAAAGCAGCGAGTCAATCCAACGGTCAGCATCCAACGTTCGATCAATCAGTTCTCATCAGAAAAAAAAGATAAAAATCTTGCTTATCACACGCGCATCCAATGGATGGGATTTGCATCCCCTGCACCCCCCTGCACGCGATGATCACACGCGACGCGCCCGGTTAACAGGTTTCCAAAATCGGCTTCACCGATTTGCATTGGGCTTGGCCCGGCTTGCACGTGCATGAGCTTTCTCACTACCATTCAATCAAGCAAGAGAGTAACACAAATATAAGTAAGAGTAAGATTTGTATGTTTTCCATGTGAGACTAAAAAGAGTGGTTTCATGACAAAAGGAGGAAAAGCTTTTGGAGGAAAACTTTTGGGAAACTTTTGGATATTGAAATATTCTATACTATAATTTCCAACATTATTTAACAAAAACCTCATAAGATCTTTAGTACTACTTGTATTTTAAAATGGTCCACCAAAAGTGGGCCCTTCACTTCCTAATTATGATTCATATATACTCATGTAATAATCTATTAATTTCTTTTCTCAAAAAGTATAGATTTGCACTAATTTACATATTTTCATGTATGAATCAAGTGCAATTTGTATGTTACTTAATTTAATATTAAAATCCGTTATTGTAGCTAAGTAACATAATAGTGAAATACCTCTAAAATATTTTTTATTTCCATTATCAAAACTATATTCTAGAAATAGGGTTAAGTCTACAAATTGAAAAATAATCACTAATATTATATAAATTTGAATTAATTAAAAGAAAGATGGGATAATAAGCACCAGATAATTCATTAGTTGCATTATAAAATCTTTTAAAAAATTCATTATAATATAACAAACAATCCAATTCAAATAACTAATTTGATTACTAGTAGGCATTCGATCATTATAAAGTATTATATTTATAATGAAAAGAATTTTTCAACATTAAATATGTAGAATTTCACTAATGCTTTTTGTTTAATATGATTTTTTTATTATATTAATGACATGTTTCTTTAAATTCTTGTAATGAAAATGGGGAAGATTAAATATATAATAAAACATTTCTAATTTTTACAATATTTTCATCAATAATGTTCTAACCACCTTAAATACACAAATTTATTATATGACATGTGCACATTTAATATGAAATAACCTACCATCTAAAATAGGAAATAATTGCATTTATAACATTTATATAGCAACAACATTATTACTTGCATTATCAAAAGCAATAAAAAAAATATTTGAATATCATAATCATTTATAGTTTTAAAAATAGTTGTTCATATTTTGGTCAAATAGTATGTGGATATTCAAGTTAAGAAAATCCTTTTTTTTAATAAAATCTAATCAGAATCAATAAATGTGTTGCCATATACATAAAATCAATATCTTTATTTATAGTCCAAATATCAGAAGTAAGTACAATTTAGATCTCGTATGATTGAAAGCATGCATTAATTTTACTCTATACTCTAATTTTTTTTAATATATCACTTTTTATAGTATTTCTTGAAACTTTTTTGATAACAAGATTTAACAAAACTTTTCCATATTTTTTAAATTTTGCATCTTTAGAAAACATAAATGGTTGTACTCAACATGTACAATATAATTTGTTAATTTTTTTTCTATTAACATCTTGATTATACGTAAAAATGTCTAATAAAAAGAAGTATAAGATAATTATCTTTGTGTTTTATCAGGTTTTCGTTCATATTTAGCATGCAGCAAGTCTTTTGAAAAGAGGTAAATATTTCTTTTACAATGTATTGATACATGAGCAGCAAAAGGAATAAAAGCCAATAAATATCCTATGCACGTACAGATATCGCATATATAATTTCAATCTGAAGCAGACCAAGCAGATAGTGACAAGTTAAGCCGATCAGGTTTGGGGCCAAAATGAAACTTAGCAATAGACCTAACATAGATCCCAATCGCACGAAGGTATTCATCGTCAGAACGCCCATGGAACCCGGCAAAGCTGATGCCAGATGGAACATCGAAGCAGAAGGCCGTTCCCTCCTCTTTGCCGAACGGTCCATACGTCCCTCGTCTGCTGCCTAAAGTCAGCGATCTCACCACCTTCTCATTATTTCTCCCCACCGGACCGTAGTATCCCTTCACCATGGTAAGGCCCTCTCCTGGCTCTAAATTAACCTGCAATATTTATCGATCCACGTAGTACTAATGCAACTGAGTAGCTCATCATCATGGCTATAGCTCCATTCAAAATAAGCATATATATATATACTCAGTAGTGCATGGATATCAAATGATAAAGAGGTTATAAAAATTAATTAATAATATTACTCACGCAATCAAACTTATCGCCATTTCCTCCATGCCTATGGGCAAGAATTAGTGTCCCCAATGCGTTGGTGTAAGCCACTTGGATGGAGTTGATGGCATCTCCATGCGAGATTATAATTTGCCTGATCGTACCATGGCTCACCTCGGTCCAGTCCTCGGGTCCCAACGCAAGATCCCCTCGGGCACCAAAAGCGATGAGGAACTCCTTGTTTGCGATGAGGCTCTGGAAGCAATCATACCAAACGATGAGGCTTTGAAGAAGCCGTACGTACGTAGTAGGTTTTCAGAATAGAATTATTAATGCAAATTAGAAAGAATATAGAATTAAGCTTACCATCAGATGATGTTCTCTCTCCTCCTGTTCACCAAGGAGCTGGAAGCTATATATAGACTGCTATATATATATATATATATACACTGCTTGCTATATATTTAAACCTTCTGAGTTCTGAGGAGGGATGAACCTTTTATTATTGTGTTGTTCCCCTTCTCCTGAGGTGGCCATGGCATCGTTTCTTTAGATAAAGGTACGTTAGTGCTCTCAAAGTTTTGATCCTCCTCGAATAAGTACGTAGTACTTCATTCCCAAAGCAAACAAATATTTCTTGTGAGGATCTGCTCACTCCAAGTGAAAGTAACCCAACTCTCACCAGATATGTTTCCCTGCCTTCTTAGATGATTCTATTTTGATAAATACTAGCTAGTATTAAATCATTTCTCATAAGTCATTAAAAGAAAAAAAAAAATCATATCAAAATTTATGACTTTAAATATAAATATTTAAACAAATCAAATTTTTTAATTTAAAACATGACCACTGTTTATTCAACCTAATATGTATCGTAAATTTATAGGAAACAAATTAATTATTCAAATATATATATCTGCCCAATTAATTAATGTGTTATCTGCATGGATTATTTTTAGAAATTATTTCCACCATCAATGTTATTTCATTGTGTTGTCTTTTAATACTTAAAAAAACATAAATTTAATTAAATTATAATATTTCAAATTAAGCAAGATGTATTTATTCTTTTTATGCGTATTATTACTTTCTTTATTTTATATGCTAACAGTCAAACATACTTTATCTTCATCTATATTTTTACTATTGATATTGATCTATATTTAAAATTTTTCTATTTAAAATTTTTAAAATTAAATTATTACTTTTAAGCTAATTTTTCCTTTTTTTTTTCCTACTGGGAACCTTTTTTTAATAAAAAGTTCTTTTTTGCTTACACAAACTATTATTTTTTGTTAGCCACTTTTTTTTATTTTTCCTATTTTTTTAAGCCAATCAAAATATTTTTTTAATTATTTATTTTTAAGCTAATCAATCTATTAATTTTTTTACTTTGTTCTTTATCACTTTTCTCATGGAGATATTTCTTCCAAAAAAAAATTATTTTTTAATCAAACTATTAATTTTTTGAACAATTTCTTTTCTTTTCTTTTTCCTATGGTTAATGTTGCTTTTTCCAATTAGAAAATTTTAATTATCAAATTATTAATATATTTTAGAGGCCTTTTTTTAGTTTTTATAATAGCATGAGTGTTGATTTGATTTAAATTTTAAAAAAAGATAAATTTTTTTAAAATTTATATATTTTGCACTAAGTGATTTATATTTTAAAAATAAAATTAAAATAAAATTTAAAAATATTTTATAAATTGTATAGGTTGATCTATTATTTTTATAAATTTCTAGTCATGGATTAAATAACGTATCATTAAAAAGATTACAATGCCTCCACGCCACACACCATTCTTTTTAAGAACGTGGAAGAAATAGTATTTTATGAGAGTTGGTTTATAGGTACCCTCGGCAAATGAGAAAGAGAAGCTGAAAGCTGATTCCTTTCATCTTCGGCCTTTATATATATATATATAAATGCTGAGACTACTATCATCAGTCATGGAATTTTTTTCATGATTGAAAGAATTTGATAGTAACTGAGGTAAGATTGCTTGGCAAGATCCGATAATGATTTATGGCTTGGTAATTCTCTGATATTTGAAAGAGAAATAACGATAGCTACATGAATGTGAACTCTGGACTAGAGATTTTTAATTTCACTCAATCTAAAAAAATAAATAATTATACTATGAGTGACCTCCTTTTATTTCTTTCTCTAGAAAAAAAAAACTCTCCACTCCTTTTTATTTTTTTATTATAAAATTGCACATGATGAATAGGGGCTTTCATGGGCATATTGGGCTAAAGAGTAGTGGGTGATCCAATTGGATGTGAAAGTCATAAGGGAAAGCATGGTATCACATTCCATGCTTTACAAATTATTCTTATGCTTGCTTTCTAACCCCAAGTGTACCCCAAAAAGAACTCTTCCTTGTGGCTGATAATGAAGTCATCAAGGAATCATTTAATTTAATTTAATTTAATTTAATAGCAAATAGATAATTAAAATTTTTAATTTATGTGTAAGTTGACTACTTATCTACATTCCAGCTTATGTTTAGATTCCTATGCATGACAAATTATGAGTTCAAAGCATTTGATGCATGAAATCAAGATGGAATCAATCAATGAATGAATCAGATGATTGCTTATTCTTCCAAGTTAGGAATGAGATGCGCTGTCGGTAAACAAGATCAAATTCGAATTTGATTGAATTTTTGGGATTTAAAATTTAGAACATTCCCATAACTTATGATAATATATTTTGAACTATTTTTCAACATTATAGGCAAGGATACATCATGTATGGAGATCTTGTCTAATCTCATTTTTTATGAAGCATTGGTAAGCATACATGCATATAGGCTTCAGCATAAGCCACCAACATACCATATGAATTGCACGGTAACCCATGTCTATCTATTTACAACACAATATATATATATATATATATATATATATATATATATATATATATATATATAGGGCTGTAATCGAACAGAATCGAGCCAAACTTTTCAGTGCTCAAGCTCAGCTCGTTAACAAATACTCAAGCTCGAGCTCGTTTAAATTTAAAAAATCCTGTTCAAGCTCGGCTCGAGCTCGATTACAAAAAGCTTGAGCTCGCTCATTTGGTATGATTAGAAAGCTCGACAAGCCCAACTTAGAAAAAGCTCGTTTCAAGCTCGAGTTTGTTTCAAGCTCGACTCAAATTAAGCTTGTTTAAAGCTCGACTCGAGAATTAAAAAAAAACTTAATTCTTAAACCCAAAGAGCAGCCAGAGAAGATAAAAAGATATCTTGTTCACGAGCTTCTAATCGAGTCAGCTCGCAAGCTCCTAATTGAGCCGTCTCACGAGCTCTTAATCGAGTTGTCTCGCGCGAGTTCCTAATTGAACTGCTCCCGTACTCAAGCTCGGTTCGTTTATCAAACGAGCTCTAAAATGAAGCTCAAGCTCAGCTCATTTATATGACGTGCCGAACACGAAAGAGTATTTATCGAGCCAAGCCTCGTGTAACTCGTGAACGGCTCGATTCAATTACAGCCCTATATATATATATATATATATATATAAAATGAAGCTCAAGCTTGGCTCATTTACATGACGTGCCGAACACGAAAGAGTATTTATCGAGCCAAGCCTCGAGTAACTCGTGAACGGCTCAATTCAATTACAGCCATATATATATATATATATATATATATATATATATATATATATATATATATATATATATATATATATATATATATATATATATATATATATATATATTATATGTATGTAGGTATGTAGGTCGTTTTCATCTATGCCATGCGTGTTTGTGCGCATAAAGCATGCCTCATCTTCCTATTCATGGCTCATGGATGCAGACCCTCTACCATCTAAATTCAATGCATGGGGATTGACCCAGTTGGGTCACCCCTCTTTAAAGACTGGCCAAAGGGCGTGCCAAGAAAAACCCCAACTTCTTTGGCGGGTCAGCTTAGCCCGCATCCTTAATTTTCCGTAGGCGACGGGAGGGAGAGAGAGAGAGATCTCTTAATTTTCCCAGGAGTCCGTAGGCGGCGTGGAGAGAGAGAGAGAGAGAGAGAGAGAGAGAGAGGAGGGAGGAGTGAAAGCGCGCGGCGATGGGGAAGATAACGAAGAAGCCGATATATCTCTTCTATTACGCGGAGTGCGAAGAGCTCGCGAGGAAGGTCGCAGAGCAATCGGACGCCATTCAGCTCCAATCCATTTCTTGGAGGTCTTCCTCTCCCTCCTTCCGGCCCTTTTATTCGTTTATATATATATATATATATGTATGTATGTATGTATAGGTAAATTTGTATGTGGATTACTTTGCGTGTTGTCGGGCTCGTGATTTTGTCCTAAAGATCAGATTTTTGTCTTTTTTGGGCGGTCCATGATTGGAGATGCTTGTGATACGTGTGAAATGATGTTAATGTGCCTAGATTCTCTTCTTTTCCTGCGAAGGTCAATGAAGTTCTGAACTCTGAGTTGTTTATTTGGAAAAAAATTTGCAAATATATTGAGATAGTTAATGTTGTGAGCTGGGTTTGTCAAATTTTCCAAAAAGATTGGATTTTTGTTCTTCTGACACCGCCAGTGAACTGTATTCTTATCTTTTTATTTTCTATTTTCTATTTTTTATTTTTCTTTGCCCTTTAGAAAGAAGCGTTGAACTCATAAATTTCTGGATTGGGAGGCTTCAGTTTGGAAAAGTAAAAAAAAAAAAAGCAAGGATGATAGATAATATAATTTTGTGAGGTGGATTTGTGATTTTTCCTTAAAAAGATCAGATTTTTATGCATTTAGGTGCTGCGTGCTACCTAAATCCGTTTGTCTTTTATGTGAAATGGAATATCTTTGCGCTTGGTAAAGCGATTTTCTTTTACTCTGTTTTCTTGTTCTTTTGTATTGTGAAATAGAAATCCTGAGTTCATGAAATATAGGCCTCTTTTGTTTCTTTTTTCCTTCGTTTTTTAAAAAAAAATCAAGGTTGCTAGCATATAACTTGTAAAAACTTACTATTTCAACCAAAGAAGGCCATAGAAGACACGCTACAACCCAACCTTGTCAGCCTGACACAACAAATAAAGCTACCAAGAGGTAATCAAGGAGGAAGAAGAAGTAAATATTTTAAACTCAGAATGAACCAGTCATAAACCCATCAAAGAAGTTTAGTAGGAGAATTCTGAAGTGTAAGAATGTAATATTAGATGTAATTAAGGATGCCTGTTCAATGACTCGTTTAATTTGCCATGGCTGCTATGGTACTGTTCTGTGAGTACTATGAAATTTATTCTCTAATGATGTTTGGTATGTCAGTCAATGTTTGGATGGGATTGTAAAGCAATTATGGTAAGCTGTTCCATATCTGGCCTTTCATCTTTGAACAGTACATTCAAGCGCTCATCCTTGATCAACTTTCTGATAGATGATCGGGAATGAACATATATATTTTAAGGAAACAATGTGATCGAAAGAGGCATGTTTTAAGATCTCCACTTGGGGAGTTGATAGAGGCAAATTTAGTTTCTGACACACTTTTATGATGATGCTCCTTGTTGCCAATTACAGTTCCCTGGATGCTTATTGCAGGATATATCTTTGTGCATGTCTAAAGGCATGTATATGTATCTCTGCATATATGTATATCTTTTAAAACATTACACTTTGGTTCTCCATATCTTGTTTCATGATTTTGTTTTCAATTTGTGAAGAAGATTGTAGAGTTCTTTATTGCCATTGTCTTGAAGATTCTTTCCTTTTTTTCAAAAATCTCTTAATTAGTTTTTTTTTGTGTTGGGGGGGGGGGGGGGGGGCGCGGGGGTGATTTTCTTTCTCTTTTTGGTGCTATACCATTGTTTTGAAGGTTAATTTCTGTTTGATCTTTCAGTGGTAGCTTACTCTTTTGTGCTTTTTCCCCTTGAAATTGTACGTAACAAAGAAACTGCTTGGTGCACATTAATTTTTGTGAATTCCACCATGCTTTTTACTATTTTGTCCTTAGATAAGTTACAATTATTGACATTGTGGCATGTGTAGTCTGGATTGAAATGCAGTCATTCCATTGAGGATGCTGCCAAAACTAACTTTATTTAAACATTCTTGTACATCATAGAAAGTTTTTGTACTATTTTGGTTGTCAATAGATAGAACAGTTTTCTCTTTCTTTGAGAAAATACTGTCTAGCTTCTGTTATTTTCCATGTACTAAGGCAATCTTTCAGATCACTTGTGTCATCCACTCATTGAGTCACATATAATACTTTATCTTATTAAGCTAATTTTATGAAGTATTCTTGCTTGGAAATTGCAGGAAGCTAAAGTAAGCGGAACATGTTTAATGCTGATTTTATTTCCACTAACTCTTTTTTTTCCTCTTGAGAGAAAAAATGCTAACATATCTTTATTTGGCAATTTCTTATTCGTATTAATGAATTTGAATATGTAAGAAATTGAGTAAGAAGCATCTTCATTCTCTGAAATTTCATGGCAGTGCTGTAAAATTGAAGGGAAAGAAATGGCACTAAAGTTACCAGAAACCATAAATAAAACTATTTAACCAGCCATATGCTCAATTAGCTTGTTCAGAATGACACCCTTGAGTAGCATAATGACAGTGCTTAGGGAGTGCTTAGTGAAAATCTTGATTATCAAATGCTTTCTTGACCTTAGTTGGCATAAAGGTGACTTAGTGCATGGGGCTCTTGCCATTGCAGGACCAAGGAAGGTTAGGTGTAAACGACCTTATCCTTGTTTGTGGAAAGGTTGTTTCCATATTTTGAACCTATGACACCAAAGTCATAATAAGTCGATCTTATTTTTGTGCCAAGGTCCACTCTCCTAACCTTAGCTCATATGTCACTTAAAATTGGTGCTCCTTTTTGGCAATAATGTTGCTCCTTGCCCCTTAATCCTCGGAATCACAAACATTCTTATGCATGTATGGGTGCACCAGATATTCTAGCACCTGTTCTATATAGCGGGCTAATAAAATTTCTTGCTTATATTGAACTTCTTATTCATCTTGACTTGGTCTTTTACCACTCAGTAGTGTTCCCTTTCTTTCATACAAATTTCTGATACAGATACAAAGTCATGAAGCTTATGTTACTAAGTCATAACTAACACCATCTGTAACATATATTAATTTAGGAGAACTGATGCATCATTCTTCTTATCTCAGAAGCTTTGATGATGGTTTCCCGAACCTCTTCATCAACAATGCACAAGATATTAGAGGACAGCATGTTGCCTTTTTAGCTTCTTTCAGTTCACCTGGAGTAATTTTTGAGCAGATATCTGCAATATTTGCTTTGCCAAAACTCTTCATTGCATCCTTTACATTGGTGTTGCCATTTTTCCCAACTGGTTCTTTTGAACGTGTGGAAGAAGAAGGAGAGGTGGCTACTGCATTTACAATGGCACGGATATTGTCAATGATCCCTAAATCTAGAGGTGGTCCAACCAGTGTGGTCATCTACGATATACATGCTCTGCAGGTTGCTTTTATTTGTGATTTTCTGTGTAACTATATATATCTTCATTTGCTACTTTATGTTTTGATGGAATCTGCTTTATAGTTCCACATAGCAAATAACTGCATATAATCTCATAAGAAATTACTCAGAATCTGCATTATTTTGTTGTTGGCTAACTTCCATTTCTTGTAGGACTTTTTTTACAGTTTCATTATTTACCGCAGTTTTTCCTCCTCAACTGTCATCCTTCCATTTTTAGGCTGTTGGAACTTCCTTCTAAATGTTATGTTGCTAAACAATGCCTCTGTGTGAATATTTAAGCTACAGATTCCTTATTTCAAATATCTAAAAGCTGGCTTGAAGTGTCTCACTAGAATGTCTTGTTATTGTGAAGTTTAACTTGTTTACAACCACACACAAACATACATAATATAAATACACACGCACATACATATGTATGTATGTACAAACGTGTGTGCGCGTGCGCATGCCCGTGCATATGTATATATGTGTGTACGTGTTTCTCTATGTATCTATATGCATGGGTGTGCATGTGTGGGCGTGGGTGCTGTATCTCCAAATTTTGGTTATTTATATGAAAAAGCGAACAATTATATTTGTGCTTTTGCTTTAACTCAAAATGCCATCTTTATGAATTTGGTGTCAATATTCTCAAATCTACCTTGTAATAAAGTTGTGTTAACCAATATGATCTAATATTGTAGATTTTCTTTTCCTGCTTCAGATAACATATTGATATTGTTTTTCCAAAATATTCTTCTTGAAATGTTACTTTGTTGTCATTCTAGATCTATTAACTTTATTCTTCAGACATGAACCATCTGCAAAATTGTTGTGGTTACAAATTATGACTTAAAACTGGGAGATGGCTTTGCTTTTTATCTATTACTTATTTTAATTGCAAATTTTGTTTTTATGTGCTTCTTGTTTTGGACATGGCAGGTGTACTGTTCTTTGTTGCTGTTAAAGAATTATATATATATATATATATATATATATATATATAATGATAATCAATTAATGAATTGCTGCCTTTATTAAAATATGCTATTTTTACATGACTTGAGTCTCATTTTTTTAATTCAAATTTTCACTATTTTCTATGTTTCTATTGCATATGTATGTGCTGTGCCTTTGCTGATAAGGGTGTCTGTCCAATGGAATTTTCTTAACTCTGCATGCCAGATTAATGCCGTTATGAAGAAATAATCTTGTCCAACTTGGTTTTTTTAATCATGATTTTCTCAGGAAAGATTCTACTTTGGGGATGATGTCTTGCCCTGCTTTGAAAGTGGGATGCCTCTACTGTTGCAACGTCTTCGCCAACTTCCTGATGCTGATAATGTGTGTATTATTGTTACTTTTACATCGTAATCTATGGTATCATCACTTTTTGTTGTCCATGATTATTCTCCTGGGAAAATCATGTACTCACGTTAGTTCTTTGATGATGTAGCTTTAAGTTGGATTTTTGGAGACCTGCTAACAATATGATAAACTAACTGTTCTTCTTTCGTCTCTATAGGTAACTATAGCATTCCCAGATGATGGTGCATGGAAGCGTTTTCACAAGCAAATGCAACATTTTCCTATGGTTAGATTGTTGGTCTATTCATAGAATTACTAATCATTATTCCCAATATTTTTCCTAAAAATCCTTGTGAATGTCAGGTAGTTTGTGCAAAGGTTCGAGAAGGTGATAAGAGGATAGTTCGAATTAAGGAAGGGAACCCTGAGGGTCAACATGTTGTAATTGTTGATGACTTGGTGCAATCTGGAGGCACTCTTATTGAGTGTCAGGTATCACTATCTCTTTTTTTTTTTTTTTTTTGAAATGATTAAATCTATTTTTCCTCATTTTGGATCTCTATGTTGAAGAGGTAGTACTTTGCAGATTTGTTTCCAACTAATTGAAATTTTCTTTTTTGTCTATAATGATTTCACCTTCTGATTGGAAGTGTAGATCATCTGATTCAAAGTTTAGGGGACAATGAATGGGAAAATGAAAGTTATGACCCTAAAAGTATGAAGGAAAGAGGGGCATGGGACATAATTGCATGCTAGGAAGGTTTTAGGGTTCTTAGTCATGTTTTCTGAAAAAAGAGGACTCTAATAGGAGTTAAATAGAGAGTGATGAAAACTAAAAGAAAAGTGCAATAAGTATGTGTTGTGGCTAAAGGAGAGAAAAAATGACTTCTGTCTAGATTATGGACTAAATAGGCTATTTAGCTTTTGCTTGTGGATTTGGCCAAACTAGCTTTGGTTAATTAGTCTCTGGCTATGGTTTTTGGACCTCTGGATGATCAGCAACAGTTAAGGTTAATGAGACTTGACCTAGACTAAGGTTTAGGTATATTGGGTAGAGGTAGGCACTGGGTCATGCCGCCCATGGCACGGCATGGCTTAAGCCCATATGGGCCGTGCCGGCACGATCCAGTAAACCGTGCCGTGTCGGGCTCGAAAAATTTTTTTAGTTGGCCCAGCACGGCATGGCTTAAGCCCACATGGGCCGTGCCGGCACGGTCCAGTAAACCTGTGCTGTGTCGTGCCAAGCACGGCCCAAATAAAAATTTTTTGTAAAAACAAAATATTTTTTTGATAAATTAAAAAATTATTAGGAATAAAAAAATTTATTAATATGAAGCCACCTTAATGGTGGGGGGTTTGGCATAGATCCCTACGAGTTTATTAATTTAAAATCAAAATGGTACAGAAGGGAGGGGGCTAGGCTTGACCTTCAGAACAGAATACAATAAGTAAGGAGAAAAAATAGAAAGAAAAAAATAAAGATGACTCACTTTAAGTTTTTAATAATTTAAAAAATAAAAATATACAATTATAAAAATAGAAATGACTCACTCATCAGTCATCAGTAGTATTTATGTCATCATCATCTTCACTGGTTAAGTCATGTCCATCTTTATCTTGAAGCTTCGCCTTAGCATCCAACCAATCTTTGAAGCAGATAAGCATCTCAACTGTCTGCCAGTCATCCTACTTCTCTTTTCGTCCAAAATACGTCGACCTGCATTGAAAGCGGATTCCGATGCTACTATGGACATCGGCACAGCTAAAATATCTCGTGCAATGGTAGACATAACAGGATATTGATTTCTAATACTCTTCACTAAGCTAATACATCTAGACTTTCTATTTGATCTTCATCATATGCAGAATGAAGATCGTTTCGTAAATAAAATTCTAATTCATTACTTAAAGATGAAGAAGATGAAGAAGATGAAGCATGTGTGTGTCTTCTAATGAATGAAAAAATAGATGACGAATGAGATCTAGAAGAAGCAGAGCTTTGAGCAGGTATTCTAGATCCATAAATTTTATCATTATATAAACCATAAATATCATTAAGAAGTCGTGTTACCTCATCTTTAGCAGGTTCAGGATTTTGATTCATGTTTTCACAATATTGATCAATTAAAAAAATTACACCATTTAATTTAACTTTAGGATCAAAAACAACAGCTAAGTTATGCAATGGACATATCCTATTCCAATATTCATTCCATTTAGTTTTCATATTATATAATAGGCATTAAAACTTCATGATATCTATATTTTTTAAATTTTTCACTAATTACATATGCTTTTTATAAAAATGAACAAGAAGTTGGATAATAAATACTTGAAAGAACATTTGTAGCATTATAAAAAGTAACCAAAAAATCTTCTAAAATTTTACCTTGATGCCAATCAGCATCGGTCAATGTAAATCCTAATCCACGCTCATTAATATAAGCACTTAATAAGTTCTTATATGGATATGCATCATGTATCATGGTATAGGTACTATTCCAACGAGTTATTACATCAAGTTTAAATTTTTTAAAACATTTACCATAATCTACACATAATTGTTTAAATTCTTGAAGTCTTGACCTTAAAGCATGAATAAAAGAAACTGCATTTATAATTTTTGAAATAACCTCTTGAATTATGTTCATGCCAGATTGAGCAGAAAGATTTAATATATGACATGCACATCTAATATGAAATAATTGTCCATCTAAAATGGGATGTAAAGAGTCGTTTAATAATGCAACAGCAGAATTATTATTAGATGCATTATCAAAAGTAATTGACATTATTTTATTATTAATATTATATGAGCATGCGATTTGATAAATAATATTTGAAATTTGTTGTCCTGAATGCGGAAAATCAAAAGCACGAAAAGCAATAATTCGTTTATTTAATTGCCAATCATTATCAATATAATGAGCAGTAATAGCAATAAAATAATTACTACCTACAGATGCCGATCAAATCAGAAGTTAAAGAAATTCTAGCATTTAAATTTGAGAGGTTTTCAGTTAAACTTTGTTTCATTGCTAAAAAGTTTGTTATAGCCACTTTCTAAAGGTACGGCTACTAGTTCTTCTATAAGCAGGTTGTAGGCCTAATTAAACATATCTTTCAAAATTATAAGATTCAGATAAACTAAAAGGTAATTCATCTTGAACTATCCATCTTACCAGTAATTTTCTCTGATTTTCGTGGTTATATGCAAAATTACCTACAAGTGATCCCTTTTGTATATTAAGAACACATTACTGACGGGAATCATGCATATGACTCTCTTGATATCTTTTTAAATGCCCTGTTCCCCCAGTACTAGAACAACTGTAACACAATTTTTACATTTTACTTTATAGACTCCATCAACCATAATTCTATCGAAATCAATTCAAACATTACTAGTCCTCTTACGAGAAGAGGTTTGACATTCACTGACACTGGCTCTAGATGGAACTTGGAGTTAGGATTGGGGTTGGGGTCTAGGGGATTAGTTTCCTCACCCTCAAAAAAGGGTGCATGTTAAAATTACTTTCGTTAAAATGTTATCTAAAATTTTTAATTAATAAATGCAAAAAAATAAAAACTAACCCACAAAAAGGAATTGAGAAAAGATCAGAGGTGGGGGCATGGAGCCAAGATTTGTGAGCTTCCTCTTGCGCTCTCGCCTCTCAACAAGAAGTGACCTTGTAGCACTTGACTACTTGCTTGAGCACTTGCCACTTGTAAGAACATTTGCAAACTAAAAATTAAATTGCTAATCTACTAGAGCACTTGCTAGAAGAGAGAAATAGTAGTAATAGAGAAGAGTTGGTTTAGTGTGGTAAGAATGAGGGAGAAATGGGCTACTTATAGAAGTCCCAAATTTTTTTTTTCAAAACTACCCTTTGATATAGTCGTTATATGATTGTTGAGAGGGGGTAAAATGGTCTAAACCCCTCCCAACAGCTAGAAACGGCTATATAGCCGTTTTTAACGGCTTAACGGCTATATAACCGTTTGGCACCAGAGCCGTGCCTTGGCACGGCCCACGAGGGCCATGCCATGGCATGGCCTGTGCCTAGGCATCAGTGCCTAGGCACAGCTTCCGTTTTTAACGGTTTAACGGCTATATAACCGTTTGGCACCAGAGCTGTGCCTTGGCACGGCCCACGAGGGCCGTGCCATGGCATGGCCTGTGCCTAGGCAAAGCTGAGCTGTGCCTAGGCTGAACCGTGCCTTGGCACGGCACGGCTCTGGCACGGCACGGCCCGTGACCCGGCCGTGCCGGGTCTGAATTTTTTTCTGTGCCGTGCCTGGCACGATCCGTTTGTTAATGGGCCGTGCCAGGCACGACACGGCAATTCTAAAAGCACGATGGGCCTGGGCCGTGCCAGGCACGGCACGGCACAGTGCCCACCTCTAATATTATTGGGTTCAGTCGGAGAAGAATTAGGAGCATGAGATATAGATCCTACTTACATGGGGAACTTTTCTATACGATTAAAAATTGCCACGTGGGTAACAACCCAAAGGTCCCCTTTTACGGTGGAGAAATATTAGGAACTTAATCAAGCTGATCATGAAAGAATTACACACTTCTCAAGCTCGGTTGATTTACTAATCATGGGAGCCCTTCTTGTGGCAAATTTCAATCCAAATACCAGCTATTGTTTAAGAAACTGCTTATTTAACAGCCTTTATCTCACAAAGTCTATGGCGTTCCCCTTTCCCCTCTCCTTTTCTTTGTGATAAATTAGCCAATAGTTTGGAACAATAGATCCTCTCTATGTCACGAATCAGACATCCACTACTTAGGACAATCTCCAAAGAGTCTGCTGGGGAAAGCTTGCTTTCAGAGGAATGCAAACAACCTCGGTAGGCCAATCCTCCATAAGGTCCACTTTGCCCCATTTAACTCAAGCCTTGAAACTTATTATGCCAACAAATCAATATCTAATTTTTGCTAAGATTTTGATGGGAGTTCAACCCAATTACTGGACTCTACAAAGTTTGGGACATGATAAGGAAACCCAAGTCATGATATTCTTGAAATACTTAATTTATTCCACAAAGTTTGTCTCAAATTGTAACTTTGGATGCTTTAATTGTTCTTTTTTTTTCTTCTTTTTTCTCCTGTTTATCTTTGTTAAATTCATGTCACATGCATCAGCAATTGGATATTGAAGTGACATCCTTCCAGTCACGGACTGAAGTGCCGACTGTTTTGTCCTTGTTAGTTGTTCTCTTTACTAAGTTATAAATGGCTGTAGCTCAAACAAATCTGAGAACATTATGTTTTGGATCACCAATGAAGTCACTGGCTGCATTTCCTTTGCAGAAAGTTTTGGCTGCTCATGGTGCTGCAAAAGTTAGTGCATTTGTCACCCATGGTGTGTTTCCCAAGCAGTCATGGAAGCGATTCCTGCAGAACGGTTCTGGTATATCCACACTTCCATCATTGGATCTGTTCTACTTTTCACTGTGACAGGTTCTGATCATGCTCTAATGCTCTCTTTTTGTTGCAGAGGGGTTGGCAAAGGGTTTTGCTTACTTCTGGATAACAGACTCCTGCCCACTTACTGTCAAGGCCATAGCCAATAAAGCTCCATTCGAGGTGCTCAGCCTTGCTGGATCCATTGCAGATGCCCTTCAAATCTAATGCTTCTATAAAGACTGGTACAGAGTTGCGACGACCGTTGCAGACGTTATACTAATATTTGCAAAAACTCATGAGGATAGAAATACTCAGGATGCAATTTTCGAAGCGCCAGAATTGTTTTTTTTATCATTACACGGACTATCCTTTTGTTGGCATTAAACTATCATTTGATTAGCTGCCTGAAATTGCTCCATCTCAACGAAGCTCATCATGGCAAAGTTTTATATAATCCTTGCTTGGATATTGATATTGAAGCAGAAAATTCAATCCCTCCGGTTATAAGTTTAAAAATTTAAGATATTAGGATAAATTTAAGTTGAGAATTCTGAAATTTGAGCAGAAAAACAACAGCTTGATATCAAGCTTCAAAATGTTTTGATGGTAAATTAGATTTAATCCACTTCTCATAAAAATTGAAATGTTATCTACCACTAACAGATATTGAAATACGAATCATCGCTAGATGGATGTGCCTTTTGTCCCTGATTGGAGTTAGTTGACACAGGAAAGAATGGTTTGGCATCCAACGGTTCAAACCCATTGCAAAGTTAGTGCTCTCTCCATGCAAAGCATTATTTCTTTGATTCAGCCGCATTAAAAAGTCTAGCCCTTCAAGAAAGTATTAGTTCCTTGCTTCAGCCCCATTGGAATGTTAGATACTCCATGGAAGAATTATTTCCTTGGTTGATTGCCATTGATATCTCGCCATTAGAATGTTGGAGCGCTCCATCAAAATATCGTTTTTCTTTGGTTCAACGCTACACTCCATGAAAGTATTATTTCCTTGATTCAACGCCATTGGAACGTTGAAGCATTTCATGAATGCATTATTTTTTTGGCTTAATGAAAACATTATTTCCTTGGTTCGATGACATTGAATGTTGGAGTAGTCCACAGTAGCATTATTTCCTCGATTCAAGGTTATTGGTACATCAGAGTTCTCCATGGAACCTTTAGGATGTGGATTGTGTTTGTTGGAAAAAGTTTTAATAAAAAAAAAGAAAGGGACCCACGTGAGATCAACACAAAAGGTTTTAATTAAAAAAAGAGAAGGACCAAGTGAGCAAGGCATTATGCTCGCCAAGGGAGCATTCCGCTAAAGCTTGTAATGGAGCGTTTCGTGAATACAAGCTCGCAAGGTCGTAAATAGTCATAATATTTTAAAGCCCGTAAATAGGGACTCAAAGATTTAAGATAAAGAAAAATTATTTTTGAGTAGCCTTATGAATTATTTCATCTCATTTTTTATTGATTTTTTCTTAGGCATCTGAAGGTAATTATTGGGTTGCACCTTCATATGATCGTGCTCGTGGTAGGAGGATCGGGTCGAGCCGGATCGTTGTACCTTGGGGATAGATCGTCAATAACCTCCACGATGAGCCGAAAATCTGATGCTTAGGGTAGTGCCTAACACGCCTCGGTCCTGGCTTAATTCATATCTTCTTTTATTTTTTACTTTATTTATGTATTTAAATTTCTATATTAATTCTCTAGCAATTTCTAGGAAGGAATTTTTTTGTAAAGATCAAAAATATTTTCAAAAGCCAAGGATCTAATTTTTCTCTTTCTAGAAATTGTTAATTTTTTCATTATAAATTATGACCCAGTTTTAAGTAGATTTTCTTAAAAAATAATTAGTAATTCAAGTTTATAATATTATATTTAAATATTTTAAAGATGTCTAATTTCTTTATAGAGAAGCATTTGAAAATAAATGGTTCGGTTATTTCTGTTTCTCAAATGACTTGGGTTATTTCGATACAGCATGATAGCTATCATTTGAATTGATGAGAAGTATTTTCTTTCCACAATGCTCTTATCGAAGTTGAATTTTGCTAAAAGCTATTTAAATTTTATATAACCAAATTTTAAGTTATTTTGCCAAGAGGCTAATGATACAACTTTATTTATATCAACAGCACGATAGAATTTAGCTTTCTAATGCTCAGCAATCAATTGTGCATGTTTCAATCAATTATGCATATTTAATACTGTCAAATATGACTAAGATGGTTGATTTGCTATATTAACAATTTTTAATCCGCAATCTAGCAATAAAGAAACATTATTTAGGTACTTCAGTTTGACAAGTATAATATTTAATGGAAGTTGTAGTCAAATTGCTATATGCTCTTTTTACTTGTGGTATATCTGTGTATTGTAGCATGCTAACTGATATTACTTGCTTTAGATCATATTTACAGACACCATAAATTATAAGGAATATATAATAGCACCATGATGATAAGCCTGAAAAACCAGTATGTAGGAAAAGGATATGGAACGGTGCTTATTTATCATATTTCATGTTGCAAGTGATCCTTGGACTACAATTTCATATAACTAAGCAATGATGTCCTTGGACATTTACATGATGTTGTACTAGTTATGGCAGAAAGTATTTATTAGTTTGATTTGACAGTACTTATAGTTATATTTGCATGTTTTACTAAATGATGCTTTTGAATATTACATCGATGATGGGTGCTCTTATAAAATGACAAAGTAAATTTGTGTAAGGTTGAGTCATACTCTTAATGGATCCGAGGTAGGTTATTTGCATGGTATTATCACAAATACCCTTGGAGGATTTATCCATATGAGAATATAGGCCGTGACTAAAGGCTTGGGCTAACCTTAAAGAATTCTCATAAAAAATCAAGGTACTAAGCACAAGGCCTTTAATATGCGCTGACCGCGTAAACCCAATTGATCCATATTGTGTGTGTGATTAGTAGAAGCCTGAGTCAAGGACCTAGTTCAAGGTCTAATCCACTATGGTTCCTTCAGGTATATACAATCAATACTAAGTGAGGTTCAAGTCCATAGAACACATCACCCATTGTGCAGTATAAGATGCTCTAAAAATTTTTGTTATATTTATTTTTTTTATTTAAAATTTTTGCGGAGAATTGTTGAAAAAGTTTTAATTACAAGAAAAGAGAGGGACCCATGCGAGCAAGGCATTACGATAGCCAAGCGAGTTTTGCTAACGCTAGTAACGCGAGCCTATAAATAGGGACTTAAAGATTCAAGATGAAGAAGAATTGTTTTGAGTAGCTCTATGAATTATTTCATCTCATTTTTTTTTAATTTTTATTGATCTTTTTTTCTAGCATGTAATCATTGGGTTGCATCTTCATGCGATCATGCTAGTGGTAGGAGGATCGGATTGAGCCGAATCGTTGTACCTTGGGAACAGATTGCCAATAACATGCACGAAGGGGCGAAAATCTGATCCTTAGGACAGTATCTAACATGCATCGGTCCTAGCTTGATTTATATCTTCTTTTATTTTTTACTTTATTTATGTATTTAAATTTCTATATTAATTCTCTAGTAATTTTTAAGAAGGATTTTTTTTTTTTTTTTTTTGGCAAAGACCAAAACTATTTTCTAACAGATTGAAGATAGAGCGCTGCATGAAGCATCATAATTGAAGTCTATCATAGGGTTCATTTGGTTCCGTTGCAACGGAACGTTATAGCACTCTATGAAAGCATGACTCACGAGATTTGGATTAAAGACAAAGCACTCTATGGAACGTTAGATATGAATTAGTATAATCTATGATCGGAATTACTTGATTCTCCTGTACTAGAATGCTAGAATATCTTGTGAAAGTATTACTTACAAGATATGAATCGGAACCCATCATTGGATTAGAGGGATAAGTTAATTTTGTTTGAGATGGCTTTCTCTCTACAGGTTCTCTTTTCTCGCGCTGTGGCGACTCGCCGCTCTCTGGTCTGCTATGAATTCTTGAAGCAATTTGTCGCGACCTTTCCTACGCCTACCGGATCCTCGATTATTAAAGAAAGGCTCACCATTGTCGCGAACCATAAAATAAAGATCAGAATTTTTTGAGACAGCTGTTTCTTCTGACCATTGATAACAGAAAAAAGATCTGCTAATATGCTAAATTAGTGGTGGAAAATCTAGTTGGTCAGCATGACATGAGGTCTAGGTTTGGAATAAAAGAGTTCGTGCTGTCTCAGAGAGGTGACTGACTCAGTACACCCATCACTGCATGGATCAAATCCGAGTGTCTACTTTCCTGGGTTGTTGGTTTGCCTGTCCTGATTGGACTCTTCTAATAATAAAGCCATCATGCTTTGACCAAATTAAAACTTTTTTTATCTTGCTCAAGAAAGCAAGGCCTTCATATGCTCCACCATCTTGATGGTGTTCTTCTAAACAAAGCAAATCAAATTACTGATGAACAACTAATTTCAGGTAAAGAACAACAGTGCTGGAAGATTTTAATCATAATTTTAAACGCGTCATCATGCTATGCAAGGGCCCCCACAGAAATGGTTATTGACAAATCAGAAAGTGCCCTGTTCATAAGAATTTAACCTCCAACAAATCATGACAAAAAAAAAAGAAGGAAAAGGGCATGGAAAGAGACAGCACATTGTGATCTTTAATATCCAAACATTTGCATGCAGAATCTTTAGACTTCTATAAACAACAACCCGCTAGAAAAATCAAAGATGACATGCAAGAATGCCAGAATCTCGAGAAACTCAAATGACACCAACATGTAGGATCCAACTTCACCAAAAGCTGAGTTTACGTTTTGAGGCAAAAACAAAGCGAGACAAATCCTAGCACTGTAATTAAGATTGCAAAAGTATCAGTATTTGATTACATCAGCTTGTTACGCAGGACTCTTGGTAAATTACTATTACTGTGGCTGTTTTCCAGATCGCCTGAGGACTAGTTGTTCCAACTCTGGTTCATCCATCCCAGCTGCAGAGAATAAAACATTGTCTGGAGTCATTATTTGGGAGCCATCAGTCAAAGAGTTCAAAAGGTGTAAAGTTTTATTTAAAAACCTACAGTTTGAAACATCAAGGTGAAACATTGAAAGATATATAATTCCGGCAAAACATTGAAATATAACACTGGTTTTCTTTCCGTTTGCTACATGTATATACCATGATACTCCCCTTCTGATACCATGGTTTCATATAGCACCATCAAACACAAAATTTGCAGCAGATAAACTATCCATTAACATCCTAGGCATACTTTTTGACCAAATAAAAAGGAATCATCTGACTCAAGGATGTGTTCAGGTCAGTGCAAGACTCAACAAAAGGTATCCAAATCATTTTCGCATAAGCAGTAATGTGGTCCTGTGAAAAATGACTTTTGAGTCTCTCTCTCTCTCTCTCTCTCTCTATAATTACAATGAGTTACTGATCTCTTGAATATACCAAACTTTATGCATAAATAAGGAACATGGGTCTGTGTATAATATACATACAGATCTGGACAAAGCTGCGGAGCATGTTTAGAGGTCATTGAATACAAATGTCAACTTGCAAGTCCAACCAACATTAGTTTCTAATAGACTTCTCTGTTTTATATATCAGATCCACTGATATTATAAATGTTGATTTTATGTGAATCTGGATGAAATTCCATCAACTACCTGATATAAAGTGATGATGATAGTTTAAAAGGTAAATAAGGCATCTATTCCTGTGGAATAGTAACAGAGAAGTGAACAGCCAGAAAATTAAACAAGGTAACAGGAAAGCCAGATTGAAAGTACAAATATAACAGAAGTTAAAACTATACCAGTAATCTCAATGGCATTTCTAAAAAGCCTTGCTGATTACTGTTCCAAAGTGCCTGTGTTTCTGAAGACAGGACTCATAGGACTGCCAGGGAACCCACCTGGTGTGCTTTGTGATGTGGAGTTGCTGGCACCCATTGCTGCAACTGGTGCAGCGGCTCTCACAGGGGTGGATGCAGTATCTGTGGGGTCTACCTGTTTTGACTTGTCCAAGGCTTCTATGTCCTTGTGAACAAAACTGCCAAAGATGACCTGCAATGAGCAATTGATTGTTATTTTACACTCAGAACAGGAATCCATTAGAGGAAGAGTAAGCACAAAGCAGGTAGTACATAAAAATTGAGATGGTAGAACGTTATCAACACGTTGAAAAAACAGCAAAATTGAAAGAAAGAATTGAATTTTAATATTCAGAATCATTATTGCATATATGATGATGTGAAAATTATATTCTCTCATACAGCCCAGAGAAACACATTATTCAAATATACCTTATACAAGCATTGTCCTCATGGACCAGATGAGAGAAAGTTAAAGTGCCAGCAATAATTTAAGACACATAGGGAGGAATTAGAGAAATATTTTAGATGATATAATTTAAATTTAACCAGGATTTTCTAAATTAACAATTAGAAAAGCCAAGCGGACCAACATGCCAATACCCTTTTCATCTGTGAGGGCTGGATGAAAAATCCATATCTCACAAAAAATAGTTGTCATCACCAGTTGTAAGTGGGTGACACGTAAAAGAATGCACATGATAACATGTAAAGAACATTCACATTCTGTAAATCTTTAACAAGATAACATAGCATGATGAATTCTCATATCCCAAACATACATGGTTAGAAAATAAGGGCAGTAGACATCTAGCTAAATTAACCTCTAATGTTCTATTAATATTATATACTGAAATTGCAGGCTTGTGTGAAGAAAATTTTTCCAACCCAATGAGTAATAGTTTTAAAGAATACTACATGACAACATGAATAGAGAATCACCTGCACAGAGATGCTGCGATCATTGTTCTAGGCACACCACCTAGAACACGGCCGTCAAGAAGAGCAAGCAACACACTCAGCCGTCCTGTGCAGCTGCACTGGGCCCCATTGTCTGATGGGAGGGATATGCCAGAAAGGGAGACAAGTCCAAAATGACCCTGTGTGTTAATCACAAGAGCATTAATACAATGGGAAAAATGTCAAAGCTGTCATTTAAAAAAAAAAAAACCTGTCATAAAAAAAAGGGAAAATGTCAAAGCTGAGGTTCCACGAAAGCTCTTGCCATTGGACTATATGCAAGAACAAAATGGCTAAAAATTTTGAAATGTCAAAACTAAAGTTATGTAAATGTCTAAATTCATCAGCGTACTGAAAGTAAGAGTTTGGCTTCATTCACCAGCAATAAAAATGACCAAGTTGCTGAACACTAGATGAAAATTGTTTGCTAGACTAATCATCCAGCTATATGCAAGCACCAAATGTTTAGCATCTCTGTAAATATATGAAACATAATCAAAATCATGATCATCAAGCAACCATATGGGATGAATATATCAAACAAACAATAGGGACAGCATGTGACTTGACTTCTAAATAATAAGTGTTTTTAGGATTGCATACAGGAAATTAATTTTCAACATACTAGTTGCAATTCCTAAACTGCACCTCATAAATGAGAGTCTCCAAAGAAGTCATTTCCCCTTGGAAAGTCACTTTGGAAATAACACCACTTGCAGAAAGAACACAAACAGCTAGTCGTTCTTGTTGTAAAAATGACATGACTTTTGGTACAACATCCTGAAACAAAAAAAAGAAGTATCAGTTAGCTGTTAATGCTTAAAGATCTCTGAAAAAATGGTGAAAAAAAAAAAGAAGAAGAAGTTAGCAGATATTTTGCAGACATCAAATTCAGCATTTCAGCATTAGCTTAACCTGCAAAAAGCCTTATCATCTACATGGTGTTGAGTATTAAGACATGGATCAGATGATTCAAAAAAGTATCCAGAACTTCAAGATCAGAATCCATTAGGAAAAAACTGGTCTCCCAGATACAGCAATCTCTCTACAGACAGATTCCATAAGCATGAATAGATGGATAATTTATAGGTGGATCTTTTCAGCTTATCTAAAGTGAAAGGGGAAGAGTTTTCCAATGCATACATACAGACAGATGCACATGGGACATGCACATACAGAGAGAGAAAGAGAGAGAAGAGCACAGAAATTGCACAAAAGACTTCTCAGCTATGGTCAACAAATGTGTAAGATGAATTTGTAGTACACTTTAGGGGTAATTTATAGCACCACATAAAAAGACTCTATAAGTAGATCTCTCAATTTTACTAGTCATTTAAGAAGTCAGAATTTTCTGTGGCAGATCACTGGATCAACCAAAGCAAGAGGCTGTCAAAATGGCTTCTTGGCACCTTTATTACCCTATAAAGATATATGACAGCCTATGGATGGCTGCCATACATATTTTACAATGATTATAATGATGTTAACTGCATAGTTTCTTTTTTATATGTACTACTATTTAGCAAATTAAAATACCATACTACATGTTAATTATTCAATATAAAAGCCTATAACTACATTCTAGACCCATTTATTTTTTCACATTAATTTAGAATTTGCACCAATGTGCATCTCACAATTTCTTTTTTTCCAGATCTTAATATAGGAGTTCTACCTGCAATAATGAAAAAAACCAATCAAATATGAACATCATCATAATTTAAGTATGATCTGACCTTATCATCAAATTAGAAATTTAATTTTATATATAAAGGCCGACAGTTAAACAGACTTGTAGTATTTACATAATATGCTAGCTATATTCAATGAATGATAATGACTATAGGTGAAGGAGATAAATTATTTAAATAATAGAAGATCTAACATTTGGCAATTGTATCCGGAACAATTGAAAAAGTGGAACAAGATAGATAAAATTTGAACATTATGAACCAATCCGAAATCATTGTAGACCAAACCAATCATGCACCAACCATGGTTCAAATAAAATCCAATACATAAATCAGTAACAAAAGAATCGAAAAGGCTTTCACTGAGTTACCTAACTTGTAGAGAAATTCCTGATTCCAAGAATTAAAAACAACAAATTATTTCTTACCCAGAAAAAAATAACTGCTTAAATTAATGAAACAAATTATATTTGTTGAGAAATGCAAATGATATGGACATTAGTTTGGTAGATACATCCTTTCCTTGATGATGTAAATAGAACTTTGGTGGACATTAGCTTTCAAATTCATTTTTCTGGAAATCCTCAACCTGTCACTTTTTCTGTTTATTTATGCCATGCTTGATTCACAGAAAAAAAAAGAATTAGAATGGGAATTAGAATGGAGCAGAAAGGGAAGACAGGGAGTAGAATCGCAGTTCCATTATGTGGAAACAAAATGAAGGAATGCACTGAAATATTTCCGTTCCTTTCTATTATTTAATTTAATCATTATATTTTAGTATAAAATCAAATATATGACAATGTTTTGAATGTACTCTTGAGCCTTGACCAAGGAGTACAAGCAAATTTTTAAATAATGACCATCATAATGATTTTGGAGGCCTCTTGTTATATTATATATGCAAAACAGACTTTTAAATAATAGTTATTACATTGTCACCGGGCTTTCAATCGGCACGCGCAAGCGCTCCTTTGTGCACCAAGTCCTTGCGTCTACCGGTGATGGCGTTAGAGAAACCCTTTCCCTAACCAGCCTCGACCCCAAAACAATGAACAAAAATCCTCGAAGAACAAAGTCACACCCAAACACAAAGACATACGGGAAGCAAAGCCTTACCAACCAAGAACTCTTCACTAAGTAACTTGGAAAATAATGAGGTTGCCCGAAGGCTACAAAGACACTCCTCTCTGTCCCTAACAAAGATATCTCAAAGTGCCCGCCCAACCTCACTCAACGAAAACTGACCTATGGATGCCTCGCACCCGTGCACCGCCTGTGTGTGTCGGCCACGTCTCGTGCTCGCCTAAGTCCGCCTGACTTAGACCTGCGCCACTGCGATCTCCGTTGATCCAGCCGCTCGCCAACCTCACGAAGCCTTCTCTGATCGTTTGGTGGCACACCCGAACTCCTCTCGAATGCCTTCTTCCTTGAAGAATTTCTGATGGAAATTGATCTGCTCGGATCTGATCCAATCGAACGCCAAGGCCTAGGGTCCGCCCAGCCTTATATAGGCCCGCCCAACCGCCTTAGCCACTGCCTCATCCCTTTGGATAGGCCTTATCCAAATCAATCCTTCGGATAGGCCTTATCCAAAGCTATCTCCAGAATCCAAAAATACAGGATGTGTCCCTACTGAACGGTCCGCCCAACCACCCACCGAACTATCCGCCCAGCCACCCAGGGCGCGCCCGGCTCTGTGCGCGCGCCCGCGCACGCCCGGCCATGCCGCTCGCACGGCCGCGCAGCCCTGTGTCGCGGACGCGTCTGCCAGGCTTGCAGCGCGTCCGCGTGATCCGCCCGAAATCCCCGGGATAAGCCTTCGAAATATCCGGCCAGCTTGGCGCGTCCAACCGCCCGAAGATCTCGGGATCCTCCGCAAGATCCGGCCCCACTGGCACTGTGTCCATCCCGCGTACGCATGCCTAGCAGACCAGGTTGGCTCGGCCAACGATCGGGTCATATGCTAGGATGGTACGGACCGGCCAGCCAGCCAACCGCACAAGTCACGTGCTGCAACGGCCAATCATTGTGCACCGGCCAACTGCTAAAACCGCCGCGCGTCCGTGCCAGGCAGCGCGCGCCTGCACCCATGCAGGGCAGCACACACCCAGTGCCCGCCACTGGCACGCGCGCGCCTGCACCCGCTGGCCGCGCGTCCTAGCGTGCGGCCGTGCGCACCCAGCGCCGGCCCGCGCACGCCTCTGCACACATCAAAGGGCTTGGCAACTTGCCTAAGCCCTTTCCGCATGCCCAAGGGCAGCGTACCGTCCCTAGAGTGGCCCGGCATGTACGTGCACCAGGCACGCACCGTGCGACCAAAAGCCCTTCTCATACCATACTTGCGCAGCATCCTGCACTATGCCACCCCGGGGTTCTGCAGAACCGAGCAGCCTTCCAGACAGGACACTGCTTGTGTGCAGGGCTTGGCATGCGCGCAACCTCACCGTGCGCCACATAGCCAAGGCCGTAACAATCCTCACCCCGCTGAAATATCGATGCCCTCGTCGACCACCATGCCGCCGCGCATAGTATTCTCCTGACGCACCTCGTCGTCGCATGCCTTGGCCCTCCTGGCCAAAGCCTCCCGAGTTCCAACGCGGCCACCTGCCACGCGCACCCCCTGATGCCTCCTCGGTTGGACAGCCCACTCACCGAGCCATCCTGCCTGCTGCCTCCTGCCACAGGACTCCGTGCCTAGGCTCTCCCACGCGATGCCTAGGCAATGAGGTTGTCGTACAACCTTAAGTCTGATGGTGGGGCACTTTCTTGCCCCCACCCTTCGCAACTGTCCTACGCCATCCCTCCACTGGAACGAAGTAAGGACGCCTACCTCTCCGGATCAAGATGCCCCTCCGATGAGGCATGACCACGGCCTTGCTCTTGACGAAAAAGTCCATCCCAAGTATCAGGTCATAGTCGTCGATCGGCAAGACTGTCATGCTGCAGCACCCAGTCCATGAGCCCACCTCCAATGTGGCCTCCGCCTGGCCCAAAGATTCCACCTCCTCGGAGTTGACAGGCTTCACCCTACAAGGCTGGGATAGCGCTCCAAGCCCCAATCTGTGCGCCGCTCCTCGGCTCACGAAATTGTGTATCACCGGAATCAACCAAGGCCCGTACTGTCCTCTCGTTGACCCGAGCCTTCACGTACATCAAATCTTGGCGTTGCTCCTTCGCGGCCAAAGTGTTGATGGACTGTAGCGGGGCCATCCTCGCTACTGGCTCCTCCTTCGAACTCTCAGACGCCCTGTCTGCCTGGGTAGTGACGGCCGCTACCGCCACCTTCCGTGGACACTTTCGTGCGAGATGCGGCCCTCCGCATATGAAGAATCATGCGAAAGTCGCCTGTCCCTTTGATTTTGCTGCTGCACGTGGTGGAACACTCCTTGCCTTTTGATCACGTGGTGGTGACGCACTCTTGCGCTTTCCTTGCTTTGGCCACCGCTACCCGAAGTCGTAGCACTGCGAAAGTCCACCAGCGCCTCTGCTGCTACGAAAGCTGAGGGAATATCCCTCACCTCCCTCCTGCGAAGCTCGGCCTGTGCCCACCCCTGTAGACCAGCGAGGAAGTTAAATAACTTATCTTCCTCGGACATGTTGGACACCTCCAGAAGTAGATTGCTGAATTGCGCTACGTACTCCCGGATGCTCCCTGTCTGCCGTAGCTTCCTCAGGTTCTCTCGAGCAAGCCACCCTGCATTGCTCGGCTGGAACTGAGCCTTCAGTTCCCTCTTGAAGATATCCCAAGTCTCGATTCTGAAACGCCCTGCACGATCATCCTCGGCCGTCCTGGTCCTCCACCAGAGCTTGGCGCTCCCTCCAAATAAGTCGAGGCCCGATCCACCTGATCGGGTGCTAGGATCTTCGCTGCTCGAAAGTAAGTCTCCATATCTCATACGAAGTTCTCCACTTCCGTCGCACTCCTGACTCCGCTGAAGGCCCTTGGCTCCTTGACCTTCGCTTCCTTTACCGGAGCGCCGACCATGTGGACTGGACTCCGCGCCTCCTGCCTCAGACGGATCACCTCCTGCTCCAAAGCATGGATCCGAAGCTCCAACCTCTCCTCCATGGCTAAGTCTGATCGCTGTTGTTGCATGCTTCGATGCTCGAGGTCGCAAAGCAGCCCCTCGTGTGCCTCCATCAACTAGTTGTGCAAAGCCCGCAACTCAGACAACTGCATGCTTAACTCCGCACACATAGCTACTAGATTCATGGTCGATCTCTCTCCTGGATCTCCCATAATACCCTCCAAACGGGTCATGCGGTCTCCTACCGCTCTCGCCATCTGCTTGGACTTGCTTGGAACTTGTCTTCAACCGGGCTCTGATACCACTTTGTCACCAGGCTTTCAATCGGCACGCGTAAGCGCTCCTTTGTGCACCAAGTCCTTGCGTCTACCGGTGATGGCGTTAGAGAAACCCTTCCCCTAACCAGCCTCGACCCCAGAACAATGAACAAAAATCTCCGAAGAACAAAGTCCCACCCAAACACAAAGATATACGGGAAGCAAAGCCTTCCCAACCAAGAACTCTCCACTAAGTAACTTGAAAAATAATGAGATTGCCCGAAGGCTACAAAGACACTCCTCTCTGTCCCTAACAAAGATCTCTCAAAGTGCCCGCCCCAACCTCACTCAACGAAAACTGACCTGTGGATGCCTCGCACCCGTGCACCGCCTGTGCATGTCGGCCACATCTCGTGCTCGCCTAAGTCCGCCTGACTTAGACCTGCGCCGCTGCGATCTCCGCTGATCCAACAGCTCGCCAACCTCACGAAGCCTTCTCTGGTCGTTTGGTGGCACACTCGAACTCCTCTCGGATGCCTTCTTCCTTGAAGGATTTCTGATGGAAATTGATCTGCTCGGATCTGATCCAATCGAATGCCAAGGCCTAGGATCCGCCCAGCCTTATATAGGCCTGCCCAACCGCCTTAGCCACCGCCTCATCCCTTTGGATAGGCCTTATCCAAATCAATCCTTCAGATAGGCCTTATCCAAAGCTATCTCCAGAATTTAGAAATACCGGATGTGTCCCTGCTGAACAGTCCGCCCAACCGCCCGCCGAACTGTCCGCCGTGCCGCCCGCCGGCCGTGCGGCCTTGTGTCGCGGACACGTCTGCCAGGCTGGCAGCGCGTCCGCATGATCCGCTCGAAATCCTCGGGATAAGCCTCCGAAATATCCGGCCAACTTGGCGCGTCAACCGCCCGAAGATCTCGGGATCCTCCGCAAGATCTGGCCCCGCTGGCACCGCGTCCATCCCGCGTACGCATGCCCAGCAAACCAGGTTGGCTCGGCCAACGGTCGGGTCATGTGCCAGGATGGCACAGACCAGCCTGTCGGCCAACCGCCCAAGTCACGAGCCGCAACGGCCAACCGCCCAAGTCCCAGCGTGCGGCCGTGCGCGCCCGGCGCCGGCCCGCGCATGCCTCCACGCGCATCAAAGGGGCTTGGCAACATGCCTAAGCCCTTTCCGCATGCCCAAGGGCAGCGTACCATCCCTAGAGTGGCCCGGCATGTGCGTGCACCAGCCACGCACCGTGCGACCAAAAGCCCCTCTCACCATACTTACGCAGCATTCTGCACTGTGCCACCCCGGGGTTCTACAAAAACTAGCAGCCTTGCAGACAGGACACTGCACGTGTGCAGGGCTTGGCCTGCGCGCAACCTCACCGCGCGTCGCATAGCCAAGGCCGTAACAATTGCTACCGTGGCTGCTATTTTAATTTTCAGTCCATCCAAATAAAATATTTTCTCAAATTCAAACATTAACTGAATTATTTATTCTTAAGTCATACCATAAATACAGCTAATTTGATAGATACTAAATATATGATTCCTAATTTTTAGCAAACATGCTGTTTGATATAACCAAATATATATTTCTAATTTTTAGCATGCATGCTGTTAATTAGTTCATATTTCATACTAAAAGTATCATTCATTTTCATTCTTATCAAATGGCCATCCATCGCCTTTAAGAGTGGAAAAACAACTCCCCTATTCAAGGGAATGGCAATTCTAAAGAAATATTACTCCATTACTTGTTGTGCAAACCAAGTCGGAGCTAAATCTAGATTACCACTCGACTCCAGCCCTCATTCCGCAAACCAAAAATAATGTTGGTTTTAGCTGCAGTAAATCTTATAGGAGTTATGCATTAGGTGTACAACAAGAACTGTGATGCATATTCAGAATATTGTCTTTCTATAATTTTGTAATCTAAATCGAGGATGTTAATTCACCACTAGAATTGAAGAGCTTATAGCTCTTCCTTAGCTTTTAGGGAAGAGCTCAACAATGTATATCAAGCCTTAACACCCTCCCTCACAGGCATCCTAGACCATGCATATGATGAATTGAATAAGTCAAGATAATAAGTAAATAGTAACTCAAATAATAATTGGGAACGAGTAAAGACAAAAATAGACTCAAGAAAGCAAATGGGTAAAATCAGCTTCAATGAGATTCGAACCTATTACCCTTGGTTCTGAAACCATGGTAACATACCACCAAACCCAAAAAAGCTTAAGATATTAGGAAAGGAGTCAACAATGTATATCAGCCCTTAACATCGAAATCTTGACTAAAGTTAAACAACTTTGGATATTTCTACTTAGAAAGGATTTATTAAACCTTCTTTCTTTTACTAATCCACATCAATATGACTATAATTTAGTCATATAGGAAAATTATATGGAGTAAGATCCATATCCAAACTAGGAAAGAACATGGATGGCAACAACAGTTTTAATCAAAATTCGCCGTTTCAAGAACTGCAACCATTTCGGTACCAGATTAGTATTGTTTGGTATGGGCCATACCATATCAAACCGGTAGTATACTAGTCAAATAGATCAGAGGCCCCAACCAATGAACCACCTTAAATAGGGCCAAACAAAATGGTTCAGTTCAGTACATCGATACAGGGTTGGTTCGGTCAGTTCATCCTCTATACCAAACCGAAAAGCTAAAATATCACAATTCCAAGCCGATTTAACTGGATTCGCCTTGAACCATCCATTTCAGTAGACAATGGTTTCAATATAGCTACCAAGTGTAGCATAGCCGAGGATTGCTAATAGTCATAAGTAGTATGCAATATTACTATCAGCGGATTGTGAATTGGATTTTAAACATATTTTTCAAAAAAAATACAACATTTGAAAATTCGAGAATGCAAAGTAGGTGTGGAAAGTAAGTGCACCCCAAAATAGGAGTTTAAATACAAGATTGAATTGTTTATGCCCCAAAAGCCTAAAACCTAATCTACATTTGGCCTCTCATCGTTGGTCTTCATGAGGCTCCAACTAAAGAAGCCAGGGTTGCATCAAGTTCTTCACATGGATTATGGCATCTCACCATAAAAGAAATAAGAAACAAAAAAATCATTAAAAATTATTCTTACTTGTATGGAAATGAGAAGCACATGAGGTGTTTATAGATGTTTAAGGGGGGCCCTAAACCCTTGAAATGTGTATGACTTTGGAACTATAAAGCCGACTCAAACCATCTAGTTTAACGTGTACCATACCAAACCACTACAAAAACCAAGCTACTTTGCTGATTTGGTATAGGAATTGATCTTACCAACCCTATTGGTCCATATCAGTCCAAATCAACTGTAACTACCGATTCTACTCGGTACCGACTGGTACTATCTTGGCACCATACTAACCAGTTTTGAGCATCATAAAAAGTGCAAAAGAGCTATCTCAGTGTGAGGTGCATTCTATACCAAAAAGTGCACAAGAGCAATCTCAGTGTGAGGTGCGTTCTATACCAAATTAGTATGTACTAGTATGGTATCCACCCATATCGCGTCACCCTAATTGTCTTGGTAGGTGCTGCCCATATTATGGTATATAGCACGCACCATGTCTTATTGCTTAGTCTCAACAAACCAGGAGTGAATGGGGGTATATCACAATACATATCAAACACATGAAAGTTAGCAATCTATTCTAACTTTAACTTTAGTTGGACCTTTGATTCCTAGATTCACCATAAATGCTTTAGTGTTTGCTTTGACCATCTTCAATAGGCCCAACATCAGGCTTGGAGGCATAAAATCATTCAGATGCTAATTAAAGAACCAAATAAACTTCATCTATGGTTACACATCCAACCTACATCAAAATGTAAATTTTTTTAAATAAATTAACATATATTTCCTTTAGTTGTCATCTTCCTCTTGAGGATTCAAATAAATCCTTCTCTCATTTCGACGATTATTATTATCTTCATAAAAAAGAGATTGAAAGATCTGTTTTACATGAATTAGTACAAACATGAAGTGTTCTGCAAATTGAAAAGGGTGTCGCAACTAGATTAAAAATTAGAATCATGGTATGCTGTAATGGTGCACACCATCCCATATCAAAAGTACCATATTGTACCAGCATCGAATCAAGACTCACCACTCATGCGTACTAAACCAAACCAACCCACATACAAGGCATATTGATGGCATATCGACACTAGACTAGTGTGAAACAAATACAAAGTTCGGTATCAAAATGGTGAACCTATAGTTGAATAGAGGCATCGTATGTATGAGACAAACATATGAGACAAACACAAACATTCCAATGAAGGAAGAAGAGAGGCATCAAATGTACGAGACAAACCCAAGCCTTCTGATAAAGGAACGGTGAAATCAAGTCAATAAGTATGTACATCAATGAGATTCTAGTATAGAAAAAATGTCCTATAACGATTCTATTTGTATATTTAGGCAACCAAGTTGAAAAATCAAAGGTTTTGATTCTACAAATTATATCTCTGATGACATGAAAGTAAAGATCTTAGGATCCATAAGAGCATATTCAACAAAGATCAAGAATTTAGAGGTCCACAAAATGATTATCTCAGATCAAGAAGCAAATGTAGTGGTATGTGATGGTGAGTTGGAAAGATTAAATAATCTAGGCAAGGTCCATATGGTCCATCTTGGGCATGCCTCTTGTACCAACACTAGGTACTAGACCAAAACCTTGAACCTAAGTTTCATTTGGGAAGTGCACTTTAGTAATTAAGAGACAAACATTTTTCCGATATTGAAATTTTAGCTCTAGTGGTATGATAATATGTTCTCGATGTTTTTTCATCAAGTTAGTTTGCTTATCCAAAGCTTGATCCATGGTAGTAAATCCACAATCATGATTGACTATCTCTATGATTCAGCAACATAATGTTGTGCTATTAGCCTCAAAGTCTTTAAGATACAATGGTGGAGAATTATTATAATAATAACCATAAACATCTAGCTTTTTACAATTATTTCGGTCCAGCTTTGTAGATCCTCATTCACCAGATACTTCCAATTAGGACCACCGCTGATGTTATGCCATGTTTCTTCATATCTTTCCTGACTAACTCTTCCATGTTAGCTAAGGACTTCTTGATGCAGGATATTGTTTGAGTACACATCCTATTATCCAGCATAATCAAGCTGTAGATCACAGCCAATGGTTTGTTGGATGGCCAAGATTTAATACCAAATTGAATCAAAAATAGTTGCCAACAGAGCGTCTTTAGTTTGTTTTGGTTGAACTTTATATTCTTTTTTATTTGCTGACCTAGAAAATTAAAATAAGAAAGTGCTGCTATAGCTCACATGGCATTCAAATGTGTGTGAACGCTGATTGCTTCACTGCTGGGATCAGTTAGGATTCCTCTTTAGGATCAAATGAGTTGGCTAATTATCAGGATTTTAGGGGATTTATTTCTATATGTTTGAAGTGTCCTTGATGAATTGAAATAGGTATTTTCTGGAGGATTGATAGAGTCCATATAGAGTCCAAAGGGTTATCAAACAAAAAAAAAAATCATCCACTGGATTTTATGAAGGAATAAGAGAAATCCTTGTTAGCCAGGTTTGCCCCTCTTCTAGCTTATGTTTTTCTTCTCTTCGTTATCTTCTCTACTTTCTATCCTGCTACTACCTTATTTTCTTAACTGTTCAGTGCGATTGTTTTCAAGTATATCATTGCATTGCAGTTCTTTAATATCCCTATCAGTATTTCCTCACTTGTTGAATTTAACATGCCAAGATTTTTTTTCTAGGATCAGCAACTACTTCAATGCCTATTTCTTTACGACTGTTAAGATTTGAATTTCTTGCAGCTATTTAAATATGTGCACATAAGTAGCAGAAAACTGATTAATTGAAGCCTAAAGACCCTAGATTTTGATTTCTTCCTTTCTCCACTCATAAAATCCTGGAACAAGATTATTTCATCTTTCCTTCACTTGGAAACTAAAATTAGTCCTCTACTGTCCTGTTCTCGGGACCTGGACAGCAAACAATAAAACTGCTATGCAAGGGTTGCAAAACTAGTATCGAGAACTATACCAATACAATATCAATTTGGTACAGTATGGATTAATATGGTATGATATGCACCCCATGCCTAGACAATGTGCCAATTCTTTTCTCACTCTTAACCATAATATAACTCGGCATCAAAAGTATAAATCGACACTGAATGGTACAAAATGGTTCCACTTAGTTCGAACCGGTTCAATTCATACCAAATCAAAACCCAATACGATATAGTATGGTCAATACGGCAGACTTTGCTATTTTCTCTCCTTACCGAAACCTCTGCAAGTCTTTATGGTATGTGTACTACCTTCTAAATTAATTTTCCATCACTCTGCCCTTGATTTGTGTAACTCTTACAACACAATTAATATTTTATTTCTCAATCTATCTTTTTTAGTCGTAGCACATATTCATCTTAACATTATCATTCCTTCCACACTCAACCTTCATGCAAGTGCTCTCTTTATTTTGAGTTGTACAATATTGTTGGCCTTATTATTGTTCTATAAATTTTCTCTAGAGTCTCCAAGGTATGCATCCAAGTCCACAAAACTAATATTAGACCTACACCAGTATATTACTGGTTTAAAATAGTACAAGCAGTACAATATTGTATGCACCCTGTACCAAGATAGAGTGCCATTCTTTTTTAATTCTTAACTACTCAGTATTGAGAGATACGAATCGGTACCATGCGATACAGGTCAGTTCAGATTGACTTGGTTCATGCTAAATCAAAACTCTAGTATAGTATGATATGGTTGGCACAAATCGATATGGCAAACCTTGTATGTGCCTATCACATAATGTTCCGGATGCAACTCTCCAAGAAAGTTGTGACCCTTACATTGATGTATTATATAACAAGGTTAACACAATTGATGATATCAACCCAAGTGTTCATAACACCAAGTTTTTAAATCTTATGGGACAGAGGCATCTCAATCATTTCACAGAAAGAGATACCCTACATCCTATCCTATTTTGTATTGATCCCCGACATGGGTTGGTATTCTAATACTTACTTGGAATGCTTTTTTCTTGGAAAAAACTATTTATAAAGCTTTATTATTTTATTTGAGCTTTTAAAATAATTTAAACTTCAAAAATTATATTTTTATAATAAATTAGATATATTTAAAATTATAGTATCAATGTATTATGGTCGAGAACGACCAAGACCCATTTGAAATCTTTTCGAGATGGGACGGTTGAGATGGCTCTCGTCTTACCGAGAGTTGAATCACTGCATAACACAACCCTAACTGTCAACTATGGATTGGTTGAAAGTGAAACAATTTAGGTTGAAAGCCATAGTACTAATACCTAAAGTAAAATATCTACTATAGGCCAAGCAGTCAAAAAGAAATGCACGGAATGAGAATTGTTGAAACTAGCATATTGAAAGATCAATCGGCTATAATAACCATGAGCAACTATGATGTTATAACTTTGTTCCTTCATATCATCCTCTCTCTCTCTCTCTCTCTCTCTTATGTATAATAAATCCTAAATGGCAAAATCAACTATACTATTGTATCTCTTGGATATCAATCTTCATCAGGTTCGCATCTTCATTTCCAATCTTATTAAATTCTTTGAGTCAACTCAATATTACGAAGGCATGTTGATACAATGGTATTCTAAAATAGGTTGTGAGACTTGGATTTCTTTCGTTGCAAGTCTTAATATGTATACATTCAACCATGCATATAGGAGTAAAGTGCTAGGTTTTAAGCAATAGACTAGGACTACACTTTTGGCAAGCTTTAAAGAGTCAAATAGGCTGCTTAAAGCTTGAGTTTAATTTCCATTGGCCTACTTATTTGGGAATGATCCTTTAAATCATCTTCCCTTTATCTTTTATTTTTATATATGATAAGCCCTACAACAACATAACGAGGTGCACTATGCATTGGAAGTAACAATGGCATAAAACCCTTAGCCAGGTCTAAAATGGAAAAGGATCCAATTGATTGGCCATGTACAATATAAAGGTCATAATGTGATGTAATCCTTGGATATGAAATTTTGAATACTATTAATATAAGAGGTAATTTGTCTATTTATTCCTCAACATCAACAACATCAAAACCCCTATTTTCCCCCTATCTTCCTCTCTTTCGCACCTTTGATCTAACAAATTTAGTCTTCAAGCATATAATATCACCTAATTCATTCTACAATAATCAAAGAACAGCTATTGACTTGCCCGGCAATCAATGGGAAAATATCAAACTCTTTAAAGGATCAAAATACTTAATATTGAACCCACACCAATCAAGATGCATGAGAAACAAGCCATTCCAAGGATAATACCAAAAAAGGGTATCGATTGATATGCATATATGTGCCCCAAAAACCCTTAATATAGAATCTTTTGCCCTACAAATTTTGATTTTGGGTCATTTGTTATATTTTCTTCTCTCAATCCAATGCTTTTGCAAATATATATATATATATAGATTTTAGTGCTGGAATCATGGTTTTGACCAACAATATTGAGGTCAGTACCATGCATATTTACCATACAAGCTACACATCTTGAAATCTAGAAACATTTAACTAAGGTCTATAAAACCAATACTGATAACATTATGGTATGTCATAAGGTCTATAAAACCAATACTATAACAATATGGTGTGGCACGCACACTATACTGAGATATGGTACCATTTTTCACTTTTAACCACTCAGTACTAAGTGGTACGGGTTAGTACCAAGCAATACAAATGGTTCAGACTAATTCAATTCATATCAAATCGAAACTTAGTACCTCACCAATGCGGTATGGTGTGGATCGATACAACCTTCATACCAAGTATACCAACATTGTGTTAGAATTTTATTGATACACCCCTCGGTATAGAAACGGTGAACCGTGCACAAAAATAAAAATTCAAGGCAAGTTCCGCAAGATTGGTATCGTCAACCATACCATTATATTACCAAGATTTGGTATGGTACGATATACATCTTATATAAAAACAAGAAGCCAGTATGTTTTCTCTCTTAGCCATAGTACTAGTCAATACCAGCTGGCATAGATCAATATAAGGTGGAACAAGATGGTTCAACTTGGTTTCAATCGGTTCAATTCACAGCAAATCAAACCTCGATACAGAATCGGTACATTACTAGTATGGTTGGTATGGCAAGCCTTTATCCAAGGAGCATGTACCCATATGAGGCATTAAAATTGCCAAGAATAAGCATGATTCCTTGATCCAAGGAGTATGTTACCCATACGAGGCATTGAAATTGCCAAGAATAAACATGAGCATAAGGAACTGGGTGATCATTACAACTGACTAGTTATTGCAGGTTTGCATCTCTTTTGAAAGATCTAATTGCATAAAGTCATTTAACACATTAGGTAAAGTCACTATGATTCCTGCCAAAGATAGACAACGATAGCATATCTTGGAATTTAAAGTGATCATATATTTCACATCACTTTGCACAGCTACTGACCAGATGCATTATATAAAGCCCTTCACAGGTAACTAGCACAAAGTAGAAAATTTTATTAAATAACTTTGTCATCAATAACTAGTAAAATGACATATGAGTCACTGGCAAGCAGCCAATGCATGCCATTTCTTTCATAACAAATTGTCGGGGACACAAACTCTAAAGAATAGTACTGAATCATCAGATATTTTAAGCCCAAACCTGTATGAATATATCTTTTTTACAAAGTGCATTTTTAAGTCAAGTGAAACAAACTTCCATGATAAAATGCATTTTAAACAAATAAAAATCTCCTAGTGCGGAAGAAAAAGTACCTCGCCAGTCTCGATGGTGACAACTTGGAGGATGAATCCAGTACTGGATGATCCTGTAGGTGATTATCATTCTGAGAATTACGTAAACAAAATAGCATATTTTATGTGAATGATAAGAGAACTTCAGAGCTGTGATATACATAATGCAAGAACCCATTTACGGTTAAAAATTTCACAGAACAAAGAAAATTTAATCTGCATAATGAAATACAAATAACAAGATCTCACCTTCTTTCAAAATCTACAAAGGATGCCCTCAAATGAAATAAAAATGACAAGGCATCTAGAACGATGACGACATGCCTCGAAGCTATCTCAGAATGAGATGCATGTGTGAAAATCTAGAATAAAATTTGCTTTTATTGATAACAAAAAAAGTTGCATGCAGAGCTTCACCTAAATTCTAGTCATCCCATTTTGCAGGCAGAAGGAAATTATTTTTACAATAAATATTTACCAAACCATGCATCATTTAAAGCACAAAATTTTCAAATCACAATAGCCACTTTTAGCATTAAAAGAATCAGATTTGAATTTCCTAGGCTTCCAAGAAACACAAAACCAAGAACCATGACATAGAGGTCGTTGCCCCACAACTCCATTCCCAACTTGTCAGACTCAGATCTACCAGACAACTCGAATCCCTGCAGAACAAAACAGCCTTTCTTTACACTATTGACAGAGTGAGCTTCCTATCTTCAGTTCACAACAGTTCCCCATCTTTCTGTCAGATCCATCACAAGTATGGCTTATAGATAATCCAGATCATAACAAACCCAAACAAAGACCTCATATTAGTAGCTATATACAGGAAATCAATTCAGATATTTATGGAAACATATAAAAGACCTATAACATAGCAAACCTGGAAGCAGTAAAAAGAGATGATTGAAACTACCTGGTGCTTCCATCTGCCGCTTTCTTCTTGAACCTGGCAGCCGACGCTTTGCTTTATTCAAGGCTGCCACTGTGGGTGTTGCAGCTGCAGAAGAAGAAGAGAACCTTCCTACAGTGCTGGACCGGCGTGGAGTCGCCAAGGGTTTGGAGATTGTTTCAAGTGCCACAATCACATCACATCCATGCTTCCTCAGTGATCCATGTTCCCTAATCGCTGGCACTTCCATGCATTGCATGCTTCTGCTAACAACAGGTTTACAGGCAGTGACTTCCTCCAGAGAGGATGCTGATTGCACATCATATTTTGGAGGATGCGCTCGGGCCGGATTTCTCTGCACAAGATCATTGGAAGATTTCCTACCCTGTGTTCCTTCTGCATCAGATCTCACTTCCATGTTCCCCAAGATTTAAAAGTTTCTGAATTACAGACTATCACCTGAAATTTGCCAAGGAAAGCTACTTTCTAATCCTTTTCAAAAGAATAATTTTTTGTCATCAGTGACACAAATGAAAAAACTACCCTTTTTCTATGGAAATCAAGTAATAAATTGCCAAAAAGAAGCAATTTTTGTGCCAAAGAACTGCTGGAACAAGATCCAAAAACCTATCAAACAGGAGTGCAAAACATTTCAAACTCTAGGCCCAAAATTCCATCCTTAATCCCAAAATAGCAATAAAAGAAATACAAGAGCTTCATGCAAGGATGATAAGAAATGTGCCAACATAGGTAAAAGTAATATAGCACACTATTCTTTTCAAAAAAAAAAAAACCAATAAAACCCTCTTAATAAAAGGCAACATAGGGAAAAACAATCAAAAATACCTAACTCTGATCAAAATGCAGTGAAAGAAGTTCAAAGATTAAGAACTAAAGCCATCAGATCTTGCAAAATTCTTCCCTCGCAACCAAATTTCTTGATAGACACTACAAAATACTGCAATATTTGGGAGGACCTGCAAACTACGGAATTCCTGAGAGGGGGAAGCACCCTTTTGAGAAGAAACTACTGCTCATCAGAAACCTTCGGACCCGGACAAGCAAATAAGGAGAATATTTTAATTTGTTTAAAATGCACAAGATATTTTAAGCCCACGTATTTCTTTAAAATGCACAAGATATTTCTTCTACAAACTCTAAAGAATAGTACTGAATCATCAGATATTTTAAGCCCAAACCTGTATGAATATATCTTTTTACAAAGTGAATTTTTAAGTCAAGTGAAAGAAACTTCCATGATAAAATGCATTTTAAACAAATAAAAATCTCCTGGTGCGGAAGAAAAAGTACCTCGCCAATCTCGATGGTGACAACTTAGAGGATGAATCCAGTACTGGATGATCCTGCAGGTGATTATCATTTTGAGAATTATGTAAACAAAATAGCATATTTTATGTGAATGATAAGAGAACTTCAGAGCTATGATATACATAATGCAAGAACCCATTTACAGTTAAAAATTTCACAGAACAAGAAAAATTTAATCTGCATAATGAAATACAATAACAAGTTCTCACCTTCTTTCAAAATCTACAAACTACGCTCTCAATTGAAATAAAAATGACAAGGCATCTAGAACGATGTCGACATGCCTCGAAGCTATCTCAGAATGAGATACATACATGAAAATCCAGAATAAAATTTGCCTTTTATTGATAACAAAAAAAGTTGCATGCAGAGCTTCACCTAAATTCCAGTCATCCCATTTTGCAGGCAGAAGGAAATTATTTTTACAATAATTATTTACCAATTGTGATTTGAAAATTGTGCTTTAAATATTTACCAATGTGTTAAATATTTACCTATTGTGATTTGAAAATTTTGTGCTTTAAATGATGCATGGTTTGGTAAATATTTATTGTAAAAATAATTTCCTTTTGCCTGCAAAATGGGATGACTGGAATTTAGGTGAAGCTCTGCATGCAACTTTTTTTGTTATCAATAAAAGGCAAATTTTATTCTGGATTTTCACACATGCATCTCATTTTGAGATAGCTTCAAGGCATGTCGTCATCGTTCTAGATGCTTTGTCATTTTTATTTCATTTGAGGGCATCCTTTGTAGATTTTGAAAGAAGGTGAGATCTTGTTATTTGTATTTCATTATGCAGAATAAATTTTCTTTGTTCTGTGAAATTTTTAACCGTAAATGGGTTATCACAGCTCTGAAGTTCTCTTATTATTCACATAAAATATGCTATTTTGTTTACGTAATTCTCAGAATGATAATCACCTACAGGATCATCCAGTACTGGATTCATCCTCCAAGTTGTCACCATCGAGACTGGCGAGGTACTTTTTCTTCCGCACTAGGAGATTTTTATTTGTTTAAAATGCATTTTATCATGGAAGTTTGTTTCACTTGACTTAAAAATGCACTTTGTAAAAAAGATATATTCATACAGGTTTGGGCTTAAAATATCTGATGATTCAGTACTATTCTTTAGAGTTTGTGTCCCCGACAATTTGTTATGAAAGAAATGGCATGCATTGGCTGCTTGTCACTGACTCATATATCATTTTACTAGTTACTGATGACAAAGTTATTTAATAAAATTTTCTACTTTGTGCTAGTTACCTGTGAAGGGCTTTATATAATGCATCTGGTCAGTAGCTGTGCAAAGTGATGTGAAATATATGATCACTTTAAATTCCAAGATATGCTATCATTGTCTATCTTTGGCAGGAATCATAGTGACTTTACCTAATGTGTTAAATGACTTTATGCAATTAGATCTTTCAGAAGAGATGCAAACCTGCAATAACTAGTCAGTTGTAATGATCACCCAGTTCCTTATGCTCATGTTTATTCTTGGTAATTTCAATGCCTCGTATGGGTAACATACTCCTTGGATCAAGGAATCATGCTTATTCTTGGCAATTTCAATGCCTCATATGGGTACATGCTCCTTGGATAAAGGCTTGCCATACCAACCATACTAGTAATGTACCGATTCTGTATAGAGGTTTGATTTGCTGTGAATTGAACCGATTGAAACCAAGTTGAACCATCTTGTTCCACCTTATATTGATCTATACCAGCTGGTATTGACTAGTACTATGGCTAAGAGAGAAACATACTGGCTTCTTGTTTTTATATAAGATGTATATCGTACCATACCAAATCTTGGTAATATAATGGTATGGTTGACGATACCAATTTTGCGGAACTTGCCTTGAATTTTTATTTTTGTGCACGGTTCACCGTTTCTATACCGAGGGGTGTATCAGTAAAATTCTAACACAATGTTGGTATACTCGATATGGAGGTTGTCGTATCGATCCACACCATACCGCATTGGATAGGTACTAAGTTTTGATTTGATATGAATTGAATTAGCCTGAACCAATTTGTATTGCTTGGTACTAACCCGTACCACTTAGTACTGAGTGGTTAAAAGTGAAAAAATAATTTATTGTAACTTCCAAGCATTGCATGCTTCTGCTAACAACAGGTTTACAGGCAGTGACTTCCTCCAGAGAGGATGCTGATTGCACATCATATTTTGGAGGATATGCTCGGGCCGGATTTCTCTGCACAAGATCATTGGAAGATTTCCTACCGTGTTCCTTCGGCCTCAGATCTCACTTCCATGTTCCCCAAGATTTAAAAGTTTCTGAATTACAGACTATCACCTGAAATTTGCCAAGGAAAACTATTTTCTAATCCTTTTCAAAAGAATAATTTTTTAAGAAAAAAAGGAGTAAATTTTTTGTCATTAGTGTCACAAATGAAAAAATATTCCTTTTTTCTATGGAACTCAAGTAATAAATTGCCAAAAGAAGCAATTTTTGAGCCAAAGAACTGCTGGAACAAGATCCAAAAACCTAGCAAACAGGAGTGCGAAACATTTCAAACTCTAGGCCCAAAATTCCATCCTTAATCCCAAAATAGCAATAAAAGAAATACAAGAGCTTCACGCAAGGATGATAAGAAATGTGCCAACATAGGTAAAGTAATATAGCACACTATTTTTCAAAAAAAAAAACCAATAAAACCCTCCTAATACAAGGCAACATAGGGAAAAACAATCAAAAATACCTAACTCCGATCAAAATGTAGTGAAAGAAGTTCAAAGATTATGAACTTAAGCCACTAGATCTTGCAAAATTCTTCCCTCGCTACCAAATTTCATGATAGACACTACAAAATCCTGTAATATTTGGGAGGAGGACCTGCAAACTACAGAATTCCTAGAGGGGGAAGCACCCCTTTTGAGAAGAAACTACTGCTCATCAGAAACCTTCGGACCCGAACAAGCAAATAAGGAGAACGTTTTAATTTCTGGAAACCTCTAGGTGCGCGCTTCATTAAAGACATTTGTAATGAAAAAGTAAATAAGGCCAAAATTGCTTTCCTATAAGATAATATGACAATAATGGAAAACATTAAAAGAATACATCCCCCTTAATCTGAACAAGTGTATGCACAGATGCTCTCCCCCTGGCCTGAAAGCCTAACCCATTCCTCTAAGGTTATAAAGTCAACAGAAAATAATAAATGCATTTATTTCCTCAGATATGAGTAAATATATACACCAATACTGATAACAATATGGTGTGGCATGTACACTATACTGAGATATGGTACCATTTTTTCACTTTTAACCACTCAGTACTAAGTGGTACGGGTTGGTACCAAGCAATACAAATTTGTTCAGACTAATTTAATTCAGATCAAATCAAACTTAGTACCTCACCAATGCGGTATGGTGTGGATCGATACGACAACCTCCATACTGAGTATACCAACATTGTGTTAGAATTTTACTGATACGCCCCTCGGTATAGAAACAGTGAACCGTGCACAAAAATAAAATATTTTGGAGGATGTGCTCGGGCTGGATTTCTCTGCACAAGATCATTGGAAGATTTCCTACCCTGTGTTCCTTCTACCTCATATCTCACTTCCATGTTCCCCAAGATTTAAAAGTTTATGAATTACAGACTATCACCTAAATTTGCCAAGGAAAACTACTTTCTAATCCTTTTCAAAAGAATAATTTTTTAAGAAAAAATGAGTAAATTTTTTATCATTAGTGTCACAAATGAAAAAACTAATCCTTTTTTCTATGGAAATCAAGTAATAAATTGCCAAAAAGAAGCAATTTTTGTGCCAAAGAACTGCTGGAACAAGATCCAAAAACCTATCAAACAGGAGTGCAAAACATTTCAAACTCTAGGCCTAAAATTCCATCCTTAAACCCAAAATAGCAATAAAAGAAATACAAGAGCTTCATGAAAGGATGATAAAAATGTGCCGACATAGGTAAAAGTAATATAGCACACTATTCTTTTCAAAAAAAAAAAAACCAATAGAACCCTCCTAATACAAGGCAACATAAGGAAAAACAATCAAAAATACCTAACTTTGATCAAAATGCAGTGAAAGAAGTTCAAAGATTATGAACTTAAGCCACCAGATCTTGCAAAATTCTTCCCTCACTACCAAATTTCTTGATAGACACTACAAAATCCTGCAATATTTGGGAGGAGTACCTGCAAACTACAGAATTCCTGAGAGGGGGAAGCACCCCTTTTGAGAAGAAACTACTGCTCGTCAGAAACCTTCGGACCCGGATAAGCAAATAAGAACGTTTTAATTTCCTGGAAACCTCTAGGGGCGGGCTTCATTAAAGACACTTGTAAAGAAAAAGTAAATAAGGCCAAAATTGCTTTCCTATAAGATAATATGACAATAATGGAAAACATTAAAAGAATACATCCCCCTTAATCTGAACAAGTGTATGCACAGATGCTCTCCCCCTGGCCTGAAAGCCTAACCCATTCCTCTAAAGTTATAAAGTCAACAGAAAATAATAAATGCATTTATTTCCTCATATATGAGTAAATATATACACCAATACTGATAACAATATGATGTGGCACACACACTATACTGGGATATGGTACCATTTTTTCACTTTTAACCACTCAATACTAAGTGGTACGGGTTAGTACCAAGCAATACAAATTGGCTCAGACTAATTCAATTCATATCAAATCAAAACTTAGTACCTCACCAATAAGGTATGGTGTGGATCGATACGACAACCTCTATACCGAGTATACCAACATTGTGTTAGATTTTACTGATACACCCCTCAGTATAGAAACGGTGAACCGTGCACAAAAATAAAAATATTTTGGAGGATGTGCTCGGGCCGGATTTCTCTGCACAAGATCATTGGAAGATTTCCTACCCTGTGTTCCTTCTACCTCATATCTCACTTCCATGTTCCCCAAGATTTAAAAGTTTCTGAATTACAGACTATCACATAAAATTTGCTAAGGAAAACTACTTTCTAATCCTTTTCAAAAGAATAATTTTTTGTCATCAGTGTCACAAATGAAAAAAAACTATTCCTTTTTTCTATGGAAATCAAGTAATAAATTGCCAAAAAGAAGCAAATTTTGTGCCAAAGAACTGCTAGAACAAGATCCAAAAACCTATCAAACAGGAGTGCGAAACATTTCAAACTCTAGGCCCAAAATTCCATCCTTAATCCCAAAATAGCAATAAAAGAAATACAAGAGCTTCACGCAAGGATGATAAATAGTGTGCCAACATAGGTAAAAGTAATATAGCACACTATTCTTTTCAAAAAAAAAAAAAAACCAATAAAACCCTCCTAATACAAGGCAACATAGGGAAAAACAATCAAAAATCCCTTACCTGATCAAAATGCAGTGAAAGAAGTTCAAAGATTATGAACTTAAGCCACCAGATCTTGCAAAATTCTTCCCTCACTACCAAATTTCTTAATAGACACTACAAAATCCTGCAATATTTGGGAGGAGGACCTGCAAACTACAGAATTCCTGAGAGGAGGAAGCGCCCCTTTTGAGAAGAAACTACTGCTCGTTAGAAACCTTCGGACCCGGACAAGCATATAAGGAGAACGTTTTAATTTCCCGGAAACCTCTAGGAGCGGGCATTAAAGACATTTGCAAAGAAAAAGTAAATAAGGACAAAATTGCTTTCCTATAAGATAATATGACAATAATGGAAAACATTAAAAGAATACATCCCCCTTAATCTGAACAAGTGTATGCACAGATGCTCTCCCCCTAGCCTGAAAGCCTAACCCATTCCTTTAAAGTTATAAAGTCAATAGAAAATAATAAATGCATTTATTTCCTCAGATATGAGTAAATATATACACCAATACACTCCCCTTAGTCCAAAATCTTAAGTCTACTGTTCCTCATAATACTTTTTACCCTCCTTCACGTATTAAATTTTTCCTCAAGAAAATTCATTGTCTTTCTAAATTATGTCCCCTTTCTTGGAAATGATCTCCTTGGAAACATCTATATTTTCTTAATTTATAAACTGGTGTACAATAATCCCCAAATTTGATTTGGAATGATTTTTCATGTCCACCATAAAATTTTGAAAATCTTTGGTGTAAAATGAAAATTAAGTTTTGGGAGTGATCTGTCTTTCTTCAGACACATCCAATTTAAAATAAAAAATGAATGAACTTGATCGAAGCCATAACAAAGAAGAAGTGATACTAAGATCATTTGCCCTATATGTGGAATGTATTCAAAATAAATGTCTAATTAATCCTTTCCTCTCCTTTTCCTTCAAAATCCCATTTTTACAATTAAACACAATAAGTTGCTCAAAGATATCTTCTAAACCCAGCTATGGAAATCCTTTGATAATTAATAATCTGCTCATTGGACAGAAAATGATGGCACGATTTCATTCCCTATGAAAAATCCTAGTAGAGATGTCCTCTCCAAAAAATTTACTAAGTCTTCTCTTCAAAATCCTCAAGTTATATCTAAATTATGTAGGTTTTTAAAATATAATTTCCATAAAAATCATATATATAGTTGAAAATTCAAAATTTCTTAAATCTGAAGTAATAGAATATGAAGATTTGTGATATATGAATAAGATTCTCTATTAAATTATATAAGGAAAAACGCGTAATTTTAAATGCTCTATATAATAACAGAGGACAAAGGTATGGTGCATAACCTCATGCCCTGTAGAATTTCTGCTTTCCTCTATCATTTTTCCTTTCTTAAGGAGTAAAGAAATTTGAGAGAGAGAGGAGGAGATTTCGACCAGGAAATCTTTTCCATTGTACTTGACCTAGGGTCATACTTAATAGTTTTAACACAATTTGTTGGTAAGGATCTTGGTTATCATTGTTGTATTAATTGAGAAAAACTCTGAATACATCGATTTAGCATCGTTAATAGACTCCACAGACTATATAGCTGTGCTCAGCCTTTCCCTATTCTATCATTAGCAGAAGTTTTCCTTCATCGTGTTCATACAGTTCATATCACTGAGGTCTATGGACATCCCTCCAAAAAGAATGGCTCTTCAATAAATTCAAGAAAGAAAAAAAAAGTTTCACATTCAGAGTTGTCTAATTAAAACTCCTTAGATTTTACCACAATATGATGCCATGATAAGGCTATATTTCTCATTTGAGCAATAGCTTTGAACCCCGGACCTCATCCAAGGGCAAGCTCTTAAAGGACAAGTGCCAACCGAGTTAACAATTGTTGGTGATAAGATCACATTTATTATAAAAAGGAATCCATCTAATAAATTCAAGAAAGAAAAAGAAAAGTTTCACATTCAGAGTTGTCTAATAAAAACTCTTTAGATTTTCCCACAATATGATGCCATGATAAGGCTATATTTTTCGTTTGAGCAATAGCTTTGAACCCCGGACCTCATCCAAGGGCAAGCTCTTAAAGGATAAGTGCCAACCGAGTTAAAAATTGTTGGTGATAAGATCACATTTATTATAGAAAGGAATCCATCTATGTTAAAGAAATATGTGTTGCTTCACTTGCGTTAGTCTTTAGATGGTTTTTAATGTCTTTGCTATATTTAGATGCCATCAGCCTCTTTATTTGAGCTTTTGTGGAAATCTTCTAAACTAATCAAATCAGAATACCACAGGTATCTGCCTGCCAGTAGATTGCTAAGTTCTGTAAGCAATTTAGATTATCTAAGGTGACTAGTATTGGCAGATGATTCATAAATTTAATTAAAGGCTGGCAACCTTATTGTTGTACCAAGATTCACTCTAGAAGCTCTGCTCATAAGGATGCTGCCAAGGATCGAAAGTGTTGGTTTCCTCTAAAAACACCAACTACAGTGATATGTCAGCATTAAAACAACACCTTCATAGAAAGCTCAATGAGGTGGAGTTGCAATAGTCACATATCTCTCTCTATTTGCTCGAAATGCAAGGTTGGGTGAATACCACTTCACTAATAGCTAGATGTACATTAGAAAGAAAGGGGAAAAAAGGAAAAAATGGTTAAAAATGATTTAGATTACAAGGGTGTCAACTCATGTTAGACAAGTCCCAACACACACAATGCAGCCTGGTACATACCATTCTAGTGCACTGCAGACAGAATGCAGCTCAGTACATACCATTCCAGTGCCTCAATGGCACCTGATGTTGGCAAGGCATCGGATGCATGCCAGTGCTTGGCATGCAGCAGTGCTAGTGCATGCCAAGCAGTGACACAGCTAGGCATGTACCATGCCAATGACAAGCTGGCATGCCACCACCACACGATACCTCAATTTAGGGCTGCTATTGCTTATGTCATGCTCTAGTTTAGTTGCCTGCCAGACGATTTACTGTCCCTAATGATATGGGCTTCTTAATCCTGTCATCCCACTAGGGCAGGCTTCAAGGGTTGGGTGTGGTGGCTATAGGACTCGTTGGTGTTCAATTTCCTCTTTTATCTTTCATACAGCAGCTCAGTACCGGCTGCAAAGAACAAATCATCCTTTCGAGCCACAGAGAAGAGATCTTTGGGAGAGTTCAAAGGGAGAATATCTCCATACGTAATAGCCAAAGTAATATATAGAATACCTTTAGCAGACTAAATTACAAAAATACATGGTAGATGTATGATATGTGAACACATATAATTAAAAGGAAATTTAATTGTACATGTAAGAAAAAGCCCCACATAAATTGATAAGTTTGCCCCTGAGTTGACATAGGATGCCAGCTATATATCCCAGGACCATAGTTGATGGATATGTCATCTCCTGGACGATGTCATTAAACCTCTAGTTGGAATATTAGGTTTAAAATATTTTAGTAGGATTTTGTTTCTCAATTTGTATGGTTTCAAATTTTCAATCGTATTCAGACTAGCAGGAGTAAGCATGTGGTCCCACATTAAAAAAAATAAAATGTGAAGCATATTTTGGACTTCCTGTTCATTTAGTATTTTCGTAATTCCATTTAGGGCTCCTCTTTATGAAGTCTTGGTTTAACTAAAGATATCTTAATGTCATAAACAGAAAAGACACTTAACATAAACAGAAAAGTAAGCATGTGGTCCCACATTAAAAAAAATAAAATGTGAAGCATATTTTGGACTTCCTGTTCATTTAGTATTTTCGTAATTCCATTTAGGGCTCCTCTTTATGAAGTCTTGGTTTAACTAAAGATATCTTATTTAACTAAAGATATCTTAATGTCATAAACAGAAAAGACGCTTAACATTACCTGTTTTTACTCTCTTTGGTTTCATTTATATCAAGTGACAAATCACATTATCCTGCACCCATAGGATAGCACTTAAATCCTTATTAGGAAAATTAGGCAGATAAGGACTTTCAACCAAGTTCAGGAAGAACAAAGATCACATCAAAAATCGATTTACGGATTTGGAGTTCCTTAGAGACAAGGGTTGGTATTGTAACATTAAGATAGTGAGCAGTATACTAGCCCAGACATCATAACCTGCATTTGAATGCTTAGGAAAATTCAGAAATCTTTTGAAATTTTGAAAAGTTAAAACAGCAGAATTAGTGGAAAATATAGGAAAACATAGAAAAAACATATTTAGTATGGCATATGGCTATCGATGTTGTTTAAACTACAAATGAGCTAGATTTACTATTTCAATTGAGATAATTATATTTCTTGTGGTCAAACAAATAAATAAAACTAGGTTACAAAAATTAGGAATACATATACCGATACAATAATTTGGTGCAAATAATTTGGTGAAAATATACAAACAAAAAATGGGTATGTATATGGTTTGTTTCTACCTAAGAAAAACAGAAATGATTTTATTTTTTATACCAAAAATTGATGACAAAATATCAAAATCTATTAAAAAAATCTTCATCCAATGGCATATAAAATGTATGTTAATGCAACTTAAATTAAAAAGCAGTAAATATTTGCACTATGATTAAAATGCTTTGTCCTTAATAGGAGGCCAGTGGTTTGAATTTTTGTCTCTGTGTTAACGCATATTCAGTCTTATTGGAAAACTATACTAGCCAGGTGTCCAGTTCATTGATTTTCCAATCTAATCGGCCAGACTGAACTGGGAGTAACAACTATAATGACGAGCATCCACAAAGAACCAACACTTACTAATGCAAACATGCTCAAATATGGAAAACAAGAAATAATTTTGTTACACCACATTCTTTAGCGTAGCCAATAATTTATGACAAAAATGTCCGTTTTAAGAAAAAGATAGAATGAATATAACAAAATAAATATTTCTTTAGCATTTAGCCTTTCTTTCCTCGTGTCTTCTTCTGCTTTCCTCTTTTTATTCTTTTTTCCAATCTTTGTCAAAATAGTAAGCATGGAAATCACAGAAGACTCCTTTTATACTAAAGTGAAATGACCAAAATTGTCCAAATGAGCATGATCTAGTCCTATTGCCCATAATCATTGTGAATAAACCAATTTCAAGATGGCATACCTAGCTTCTCTATAAGAGAACCATGACTTTAAAATCAATAAAATTGAGGGAAAATACCTCAATTTGAAATGAAAATGATAGAAATAGTATATGTTTAGAGATTAGACCAATTTTACCCCTTTTTCTCCATCAGCCTCCCTCTCTTTGATCCCTAATGTTCTAACAACCCCTCCCCTCTCTTCTTAATCTTCTGTTTCTTCCACTTTATTTTCTCTTTTCCCAATTCAATCTCTGTAGTCTATCTCGCTAAGGGGTTTCTTTTTCTAATGAAAAGCCTAGGCAGGTTTCCCTTCCCCAAAAAATAAAAACATAAAAAATAAAACCAAAAAAATCTACCAAAAGCTTGAATTCTTGACAAAGCAAAATAGCCTTTTTTTTTCTTATTCATTTGATGGGGTAAGCAAAATATTTAAATACTATAGTGTTTAGTCCATACTTGGCATACCGCACAATACCAGTAGGTAGTAATGCTCATCTTAGTACCCATTTGTACTTTAACATAGTACATCACCTACTTGATGCTATGCCAACACTAAGGGGGCGTTTGGTAGCAAGTAATCCATCTAGATTATCGGTAATTTAAAAGGAGCCCATCAGATAGCTATGTTTGGTATGTATTTTGAATGACAATCTATCTTGCAGTGGTTATCTGGAAGAAGTAATCCAGATTAGTTATTCACATTACCAGAGATGTGGTAATCTGATAAATTATTTTTGACAAAATTGCTCTTTTTTCTTTTGATTGCTCTATACTCGCATCCTCTTCTACCTATCTCGCTGAAACCTCCATGTTGAAGGTCCCAATCCACACCCTCTTCCGCGGAGTCGAGCCGTCCAGTGGCCCCATGGCACGCCGCAAAATTTTTTTCGATCGTCGCTTCGAATATCATTTATAAATACATTTTTTTAAAACATTATCATTTATAAATATAATTTTTTTAAATCAAATATATAATAATATATAATTTTTAATAAATTTAATTTAGGAGTATTTTGAGAATTAATTTGTTTGTCATACCAAACATAGTAATCAATATTACTGTTGCATTACCTATGTATACCAAACACAGTAATCAATATTATTGGTAATCTATCTTGTAGATAATCCACATTACCATTCAGGATTGCTGGCGATGCACCAAACGCAACCTAAGAGGCATACCACATTCGCCACCATAAGGTATCAGTATCAATACTTCAACCTTGGAGTGACCTTTCTCCCCCACTACCGCACACATAAAGCCCCCATCTTTCTCTTAAATTTGAAACTAGGAAGACTCAGATAACCCAGATCACCAAAACACAAAATAGTTTCCATCTCCTTTTTCTAGAACATGGCCCCAACCACATCAAAAATCTGAAACAATTACAGGGACATAAAAAGACTCCACTTAATTATCACAATGGAAATAGTGTGGAGAAATTGAGATTACTCGAAGCTTCCACATGTCAACCCTTTTCTTTCTCCATAGACTCCTGGATGTTGCAGATACAACGAGCAGTATGCAAAAAACTAACGCTTGGCCATATGAAAATAGCAATAATAATGGAGAACTAAGACTACCTGGAGCTTCCATTGCTGCTTCTTGCTGGAACCCTGCTGCTGATCCTAGATTTATTCATGGTCTCAGCTGTGGCCATTGCAGAAGCAAAAGGAGAGGAGCCTCCAGTGGCACTCGATGAGCCCACAGAAGTTGCAGATACAGTGATCAGAATAATGGTCTTGGCCACATCAGGCTCATACTTCCTCAGGCATCCAAACTTCCATTCCAATGGCTATCTGGTTTACAGTGTGCTCGTAAGAAAGGGGCAAGTGCTGCTACTACCTATTGGTTTATAGACCGCAACCCCCTTCATAAAGAAGACTACATCAGACTATCATCAGACTGGGTCTCTCTGCATGCTGGTAAAGACAACCATTGCGGTAGGATTAATTACAATGAAGAACCAGTCAGAAGCATAGATTTTTGGAATCACTTGTTATCATTGTTATCATGCTGTATGCAAGGACTTATAGTTAAAATTTTGTACATTTAATAAACAAATGTCTAATTAAATTGGTTTAAGGAGGAAGAAATTTTCCATACCAAATTAAAGGTTTGTTACAATTGCTGAAAATCTGATGGAGCAAAGGAGGCTTACTGGATCTGCAATCTAATTATGTGCAATATAACATTCAAGCAAATGTTTCCTATCTCTGTAGATACAATATTCAGACAGAAAAATCAAAGAAAAAAAAAGTAGCAAACACCTTGATTCCTGAGGAAAAATTCTGAAATCGCATGTGGCACATATTAGTTCACATACTAATCTTAAAGTTTTATCATTCCACCATAGATTACAGTTCTACAGAGTCACATTAGAAGTCAACCATGTGCTTAAAAAGTACAAAGAGCTACACAGTCCTTGCTGCATGGATGGCATGAACTTTGACACAACATCCCAAAATGTAAAAACCAAACATTTAATATCTTAATTTTGCACTTTTTAAGATAATAGTCAAAACTCATTTGTACCCTAACTTGCAAGCCTTGTCTCGTCTACCCAGGGTTGAATGTTAAATGGAATCAACATCTGGAAAAACTTTAAATTGCTAACAGATGGGAAAAAAATTATCTTTCAAATAGAGCAACCTCAGCATAATATGATGTTACCAAAATATAAGATGGGTCAATTAACGGAGGACTATTTATCATAACAGAGGCAGATGGAAACAAATTTTGGATGTAGAGCAGGGTATGGGAAGAATGAGGCTGTGAAAGACTACACGAGGAGAAGAATAGTGGTGCAAACACAGTGATGGTGATTTTGCACCAGTCCAGCAGTTAAATCATGCAGCGCTAAGAGAAAGGACCAGTTTGGCAGGTTCTGGATTTATCAGATGAAGTTGAATTTTTAGGAGTGAAGTATAGGATCAAGCAATGGTTTTGAAGAAATGACTCTTACAACAGCTTCAGGGTACAACCGTTACATCATAAACACGTAAATTGATTTATACATAAGAGCTATATTACACACACAGAATAACCAATCCTATGAGAGAGGGTTGTCCTGGTTTTTTTCATAAAATTAAATGCACCGCTGTCCTGCCATGCCTCAACACTTGGAGTGAAGAATGTCCAAAGATGGGCGTAGTGGGATGTTGGGATGATAGTAGGGCAGTTGCATCCTAATGCTTGGGTGGAAAATATCCTGACATCCCATAAGACATCTCATCAGAATTTGAAACCATGATTACAACCATTATTATTTTATAGTAGAAATCAAATAGTATATAATTAATATATCATATCAAATAACAAAAGAACAAAGCAAAATGTTTGATATACAAGCCAATAAGCTACATTCATATTTTAATCATGTACAATGTACTATTTATATCTCACAGTACCTTTTCTCAGTTTTAATGTAGTTCCTAATTGCTGTAATAAAGAAAATGAATACATTACATTCTAATAGTCTGACATAAAAATCAATGAGTGAGCCTCCACCAGCCACTAGCCAGTATGGTAGCAATTTGGTCAGTTCACCCATAAATCAGTTAAACGAGGATACCGGGTTGCAATTCTTAGCCAGCTCATCCAATCTCCGAATCTTTCGACCAGCTTTCATGATCATTATCTCAGAAATCCAATGAAAATCTAAAGGGATCCAAAACAAGTATATCTGCAACTAAGTTCATATAGGATGCTCAGTATGTAATCCCTATATGTTAGTCCAAGATAATTAATCAATTATCAAAAACGTTAGCTTTAAATTGTTAATTGACCACTTTAGCCCAAAAGCTTGAGCTAACAAGGAATGTGCCAGCATGTATATCAGGATTAACTCACTCACCAACCCCTCGTCCCATGCAGCTGCGACCATAAATGATGAGGGATAAAAGAGTCCAAACATAAGATAAAGCAACTGAGACAACGGGGTGAATCAAATACATAACTAACTTTGAGCGGATCTGAACTTATGACCCTAACAGCTTGAGCTCTAATACCATGTCAACTTTACCCCAAAAGCTTGAAGTAATAGAAAATGACAACAGATATCAGGCTTAACAAGAATCTTTTGTTAGGAAATATTAAGTTTCTGCTTTTTTTCCTACTTAGAGTTTAATTGTCAAGTCTTATATGAGTTAGGCCAAGGTTTTAAATGCTGGTGAGATGGGGGGTTATTCCACCATCCCAAGTGTCAAGATAGGTAGACATCCTAAGTGTCGGGACAAGACAAGTCAGGAAATGGATCAGCACAAGATGGGACATCCACCATCCTAAGCATCGATACACAAGGCCTCTCATTTCATAAAAAATCCAGAACAGTCCCATCCCATGAAATTTAAAAACTTGAGCTAAGCATTAAGTGTCAAATAAGAATAAAATGATGCATTCTTTTAGCAATTCTATTTATTTTGTAATTTTAAAAGTTTATGCAGAACTCTTCTTTGGAAGTCTTCAAGTTAAATAGCTTTATGTCTATGAATAGAAAAGATATCTACGATTATGTTGTTTTACTTTCTTTCCTTTTAATTCTTTTCGGTGATGAGTCGCACAATAAAATAACAGCAATCAGATGATTCAGATCATCCTCAGAAGAACTAAACATATTAGGATTCTTGTCGGACTGGTCAGAAGAATAGGAACCAGAAAAAACGCTTCATATTCCAACAGAGGTCTCATAATGACAAGGATCAGTAAGGATATTAATAGAGATAAATGGTAGAGTAGAATAAAGTATTGAGTGTTTCAAGAAAAAAGGGGAAAATAAAATATTGGCAGATTAGAATTAAATCTAGAAAAGGACAGTAAAAATTATATTTATTATGATATATAACTAATCAATGCTACCCCATGTAGTTGGGAAAAGGCTTAGATGAGTTGAGTTGAGTTGAGATAACTAATCAGTGCTGTTTGAATTACACTTGTATTACAATTTTGATTTACTACTTTAGATATGATGTTTTCTACAACAAAGCACATATAAATACATGCAGATATAAAAATATGCATTATTTATTAAAATTTTGTGACTGGTTCAAGATCTAGCTTCATCTGAATGCATATATTGATTACATTCAACTTTCTTAATGGGCTACGTTTTGGCTTTCTCTAAAACTATTACTTCAAAAATCAAATATGCGCGTGCATATGCACGCGCATACACAAACATACATATATGCTTGCTATTTACATCATCATCAGTGTGTTCCAACTACTGATTATCTGTCTTGTATGGGTCATATATCTGCAAAAAAGAATTATTTCAAAGGCCATGTATGCAAATATCAGCCTTAGAGGGGTACTTATGCAAATTCCATTATTGAGGGGGGTATATAAGCAAAAAGCACTAACAAATTCATTATGACTGTAAGTTTAAAAGTCTAACAATTATAACTTATCAAATCATACATGACAAAAAGCATGAAATTACAAATGTATTTACTCATGTAGAACATGCTTCAGATGTAACAAGTGGGATTAGGACTTAGACGGCAATATGGATGGGTAAGCATTAGGTGTAAAGTGTTGGCACTGGTATGTCTCCCTTTGATCTGTTTCTAAGTAATCTAACCTGTCTCATAAGCATGAGAGAGTCTGCATCCCCTTCTATTTTTAACTTCTTCATGCCAATGTAGTTATATTAGGAAGTATGGTAGTAATAACTCACTTCCATACTATTTTCAGTTGATTGTTAATGTAGTTTTGAAGAATTAAAACCAGGCTGTTGCTTTTGTGTTGTTACTTTTGGTTGCATACGTAGGCCTTTAATTTTCATAAGCCTAAGAGTTTATTTTTAACCATGAAGCATCAGAATTCTAGCATTGATAATACAATAAACTTGGAAACTTTATTTGTTTTACTATTAGTTTGAATGCAATATTGGCTTTGAAAGTCCTCATATGCACATCTAAAGGGATGACAAGTCTGAATCAGAGTTCAGTAAAAATTTCAGAATTTCTTTTTTCCCCCCTATTTTCTCATGGTTTTATACTCTATTTATTGAGGTGATGGCTCCAACAGTAATGCACAAGGCTCTGCCATTGATTGTGATGATTCAGGTCGGCCTTCCCCTTTCTTCATATCATATTAACATTCTATTTTCCTGTTTTAAAATTGTGTTCTGGAATTCCCAAAATAAGATATTCAAGTTGTGCCATATATTACCTTCTAATATAGAAAAACCATTAGTTACAATCCCATTATACTCAACTCAACTCATCTAAGCCTTTTCAGTTACAATCCCACTATAAGGATACAAAAAATGAAAATAATAAATCAGGCTGAAGATATATGGAAATGAAGAAGCAGGTATAAGAGGCATAATTAATACAGAATTATTCAAGCATACAATACTAAATATAACTGTTTTGGATGAATCACGACCTCACAGCAACAAGACAAGATAGCAGCTGTTGCAAGGTAGGCAACTGCTCAAGCAAACCCATACCACCTAAAGTTCTTCTTCTACCTTTCCCCTGAAAAAATGTGCATAGAAAAGGAATGCGGGGAAGAAGGAAATCATGATTGAATTTATAAATCAGAACAAAAAGATGAAGAACAGTCTAAGCACCTTGGCAGCCCCAGAAGAGACTTCATCAAACACTCTGCTTCAATGTCATATTTTAGAACCTGAAAACACTAAATATGTTCCTCTAAGATGAGTGCATGAGTTCAAACCCATGGAAAGCAATTCAAAGCTACAAGAGGAGTAAGCGATAAGAATAAATCTAAATTTTATCTGGCAAAGACAATCATATGTATGTACCAGACGGAAATTATGCTAGAGGACTCGATCATCTGTAAAGTTAGATATCTGCAGAACATTTCCCCTATGGGAATAACTCAGCATCTCCTCTGTGAATGTAGGATCACCCTCTCTAAATATCTGGTGAATAACTTTTGGATATTGGTTTGGAGGAAACTTTTGGATATTGGAATGTACTAAAATTTCCAACACAAAGAACTCTTCAGACGTCCGAAAACTCGACCGCACTCAAGGAATTCAAAGAAAAAAATCCTTGAACTCAATGTCCAACTTGGCAAGGCCGAGCTCGATGGCTCCGCAGGGCTTCCGCCAGGTTTCGAGAGTTCCTCCCCATTGTCCCCAAACGTCGAGCCCTAATCCTAATCTTAGCCCTACCATTCTGCCCTCTCTGAGGCCACCGCAGGAGGCCGACGACGAGAGAAAGAGAGGGAGAGAAGACCGTAGAAAACGCCAGCTGATATCTCCAGTTAAGCCGTTTTTAAATTTTTTATGGTCTTATCACGCCCAAATTAATCTGATCCTCGTCGCCCATCGATGTCAGAATTCGAAAAGGATGGAGCCTTGGTGCGGCTTCATGCATAGCAATTTTTTAAATCGGTGTCTTTTGACATAGATTTAAAAAAAAGAGCGGGAATAAAAAATTTTATCAATAATATTTTTTTTTAGGTTATTATTCTTTAGCTCAGCCCTATCAGCAGAGCTACTGACGGAACGACTAAAAATTATCATTTAAAGTGATGATTTCATATGGATTAAAATCGCCACTTCAACTGACGATTTCTACATCATTTACCCATTCTTAGCCTTCCAACGATCCTAATCCTTTATTGTCTATTATCTTGTTATATCTATTATCAAGATAATAGGTATAACAAGATAATTCTGATTAACAAGATAATAGATATAACAAGATAATTTTGATTAACAAGATAATAGATATAACAAGATAATTCTGATTGATACTGAATCATTAACCACCATCTAACCCTTCTTTTGATTTGCTAGAAGATTATGCGAAGCTAGGGATCCGTAGCGTTTAAGTCCCTATAGGAAAGTAAGTCCGAAGAAAGTCGTCATTAAGAGTGGCGATTTCGGGATAGCAATCGCCACTTCAAGTGGTGGTTTCAACTCAAATGAAATCGTCATTTGGAGTGGCAATTTCAATTTAATGAAATCTACTCCAGTCTTGCTGACGGGGCCGAGCCAAAAAATAATGATGTGAAAATAGAAAATGACATTTCTATTTTAACACTATTTTAATAAAAAAATTTTGTTCTCGTCACTTTGTTTTAAAACCGGTGCCAAAAGGCACCGATTTAAAAAACTACTTGCTTCATGCATGTGGGTATACGGTTTGAGTGCATCATCTCTATCCAATTCAAAAGGATGCAACGCCGTGCATGAAAAAAGCCACATGGACCTGGCTACGGTCGGCAATAGCCCTCATTCCTCTTTTTTTTACCAAAAAAAAAAAACCAACTTATTAAATAAGAGCAACGAATTTGCAAATGATTCAAACCCAACATACAATAAATTGGTTTAGGTTAACTTTTAAATGAATTTGTATCATAAACATATTAATATAATTATAATATAAAATAATTATATCATATCATAAATTGGTTCATCGGTCCAACAATAATCACTTAAGGCTTATTTAGCCAATAGCATATCTAATATATATGTTGAGCAAGTCCTGTTTGTTCGCGTTAAGCGAATTGTCTCATGTCCATTCAATATAATCTTATTATTAAATAGATTATACATAGTATGCCATGTTGTTGATTTAATAGTTGTGATATATTTATGTTTAGATTTTTT